>CM038470.1:52922980-53122980 GCA_021464415.1 Lonicera japonica
TAAACCTGAGCCCCAACTCGAATATTGTATTTTCTGAAAAAAATCAAAAAGGGGGGAACGTAGGCAACCTGAGAAGTGACTTCAGGCCGGTTTAAGCTTTGTAAAGAAATTTATTCTCATAAAAAGTCCCTTCATATATTATTAAAGAGGTGGTTCAGAACACCGAGAGTTACAAAGGAAGTACAGCATACAAAGAAGAAACTAATCCCTAGGGGTTGGCCACACTGGGTCCTCAGCGGCCAAATCAATTCGAGCCTCATCCAAAATCTGGTACGCAAAGACAATGCCATCCTCTGTAGGCTCAGAATCCATGAATCGGAACCACTCCATTTGAAAGGGTCATCAATCAGCTCTCCTTCTAGAGATTGCCAGCAATAGCGGATAATATCAGCCCGGAGGGGCCTGGAAATACCAAAACGGGCATAGTTAAACTGACGAGTCAGTCGAGCACGCCACATCCTCTCTACCAATAAAGAAACATGTGGGGTCACAAATTTAGACTCAGAAGAGAAGTTGTTCAGACCAAGGGAACCTCCTGAGGAATGTTAAACTGCCGAAGAAGACGCCCAGGGAGGTAAAAGGAAGTAAACCAGAGCCCGCGGAGCCGAACGTAGTTCTGACCCCCAGTGCTAAGTACCATCGCCCTCAGCTTCCACCAAGGAATGTTCCACCGGATAGCCCGAAAGTTCTCCGAAAACCACACCGTCCAATCAGAGGAAGACATGGTCAAAGCACCAAAGAGAGGCCGATGGAAGAAATGAGTCGGATTGTCGAGCCGAACTCCGCTGAAACCCACCGATCGAAAGCGCTCTAGCAGCCACATGTATAGCAGACGCGGGCTCCCCCGGAAGAAGGGCGAGGCCCCCCGTTGAACATCATCAAGACCATTCAAGGTCTCTGCAAGAATGATCGGCACTATAGACTCCCCATTTCTAGCCTGGTAAAAAATCAGACTCAAGATAGTCGGATCAACACGGGAAGAACCTGTCACCAGCAGCATATCAGAAACCAGGCAAATCAGGGCCGCTGCAGTACGCCCCACGCCGTAAGAGGCCCTATCTTCATAACGATGAAAGAACCTCACCATTTTGTGGAGGTCAAGGAGACCGTCGACAATGAAACCATCGCAGGCCGCTGGGGAATGGCTAACAGAGCAATTAGCATGTCGCGGGGACCGATTCCTTCTATAGGAACTGCCATCGGGAGACGAACGTCAGAACGTAACAGCCAGGAGAACTCCTCATAGGTTGGGCAGAGCTCATCTAGTCCAAAACGGAAGAGATGGTCCGCAGGACTCCAGAAATACAGGGCACCTAAAAGAAAGGAGAAATCTACAGGACGATGGCACCAGCCCGCCAAAGGACTGAATGCACCAAAGTTCAAACCATTTCAGAAGATATCAGAGCATCTCGAGCTTTAACATAAGAAAAATCAGAGTTGGTACGGTAGGAAGACATTTTGGAGAGGAGGCGTGGGGATGAAGGAAGGAAGATGGGTGTATTTATAGCAAAAAAGAGGGTCCTGTACCTGTTTGTCGCGCGACAAACCCATTTTCAGGGGGAAGTGTCGCGCGACAAACCCATGACCAGGAGGGATTGTCGCGCGACAAACCCATCTGGGGGGCACCCTACTTGTTTCCTTATACATAATGGTCATTTTTGCCAAAAGAATCACTTCTGGATGCCTTTCTGTTCTCACTTTGTTCTTTTTTGCAGGAAACATAAGTATCACTACACTACAAGGTATGACTTTTAAATTACCGACTCTTATATATATATGTGTATATATCTTGCACAGACAGAATAAAAGTATAATCAAACACAGATAAAGATATTTTATAAAACCAATAAAAGAACAGTTTTTAAATATCTGTCTAAGCACATCTGTCCAAAACTAACGACTTAGTGCAGAAAGGGAAAACTAATCTACTCGGGCGCGTTTTGACACGCTCCCACTATCTCCCGAGCCCTCCTCGGGGGTAAGATCAACAACTAGGACGGACGCGGGAACAGAAGGAACTGCCGCCTGAGAAGGCCCCGTGGACTGGACCGGTGCCGTAGGACGGATCACCGACGATCGGGAACGCCTGGAAGTCCGACTACTGCTCCTCCGAGAATCCGTCCGGGCATGGGAGGAAGTCAGGGGTCGTCCGGCCGTAAGGAGACGTCGATAGCCCTCTGATAGTCGCGCATGTATGCTGGAGGGTCTCGACCGACGTACTGGAGCAGGTTCCAGCTATAGAAATACTGGGAATACCAGCCCGTAGGTCTGCCACCCGTACACCCACTCTCTGTGAAAAGACATAAGATAAGAGGAGAGTCAGCACAGTCAAAATAAATAGATATAAACAGGAAAGTATCAGGAGAAGTTGAAGAAGATACCTCATCATCAGAGCGACCACCCAAGAAATCAAAAGTATCCTCGGGAAGGGGATACTCCGGGACAGAATATCGACATAGGCCCGCGCCGACATAAGAAATATCTCTGGGGAGTGGAGGTAGATCTACCCACGAAATAGATGACCCCGCAGGAGCAGCTGCAGAAGAAGACCCTCCCTCCTCACGAATGGGGAACAAGGGTGGACGAGAGGATGAGCCGCCAAAGCCCGGAGATCGGGCGGGAGGCCCCATGACAGTCGCCGGTAGAGGGGTCAACGTAGCATATGTTCGGACCCCCGGAGGATCCACCATGGCCGTCGCCCCCAAAGGAGGTACCCCACTAGAAGGAGTAGTCGCCGCCGCGGGAGGAGTCCGCCCAAACTGATCAAAATCTGCCCCAAGGTCCGCGGGCTCCCAGGACCTCTCAGAAAATCCCGCTCTCCCCTCAGCAGCCTCAGCAGCAGCAAAAAAAGGCCCCCCGGAGACACGGAAGGGCCGGTGGGAAACTCGAAGCCCTCAGCACGCTGCTCCCCCGCAGGTGTCGCCTGAGGTGACGGCTCCGGAACGGCTGTCGCATCACCTCCCTCGCCCTCTGGCCGACCACCGCCCTCAGCCGCAGCAGGAACATCCCTCTCTCCCTCAGGATCCTCATCCTCAGAATCCGAATGTTGTCCCTCTGATCGGGGACAGGTGGCAGATGACCCGGAACCACCCTAGCTAAATGGGTCTGTCCCCGTATGTAATGAGGATCACCCCCCAATGCCCGATACCTCTCATAGAAGACCCGTCCCCGAGTCCCCTTCGGCTCCCTCATCAGGTAACGGGCAGCAAAAATAGCATAGTCTCCCTCCTCGACGAACGTCTGGAAGCCGAGTCCGTCAACCAAAGCCTGCACCGTCACCGGGTCGATCTCGCCCGTCCGCCTCATCAGAACAGGAGGGAACAATGGAACACGAGGCCACTGGGATGGCGTGTGCTGACGAATGACCCTCTCACCCAAGTAGAAGAGAAGGCCGTACTCATCCCGGATAAGCCGCCTGGTCCTCGAGGCGGTCAGAGCACGGCCATACCCATAATGATGACCCAGATCACCCCAAGGGGCCCACTCAATCTGAAAAGAGAATAAGATTTTATTTCAGTATTTTATATATTCTACTCTATCTGACTATTGAAAAGCAAGAAAACTAAAAATATTTTACCTGCTCCTCCCGCAGATCATGAACAGCAGCAGCTCCGGTCTCCCGAGTCCGGTATACATAGGGAGCCCTATAGTTCCCCGCGATGAATCGGCGGAGAAAAGGGAACTGGTCCTCGTTCTCAACGAGGAGATCCACCTGGGCGCGACCCAGACGGGTATAAGCTACAAACCAGCTCTGAAAAGGAAAGATAGAAGAAATCAGCAATGATCAACAAGTAATGAGCAAAGAACTGAAGCAAAGACAGAAAGACTAAAAAATGTACCTCCCACAGCAAAGAAAAGCCCTTGAGGTTCAGGGCTAAATGACGAGAGACCTGGTCCATGGCATCGTAAAGGACTGCAAGAATGAAGCCTCCCCAGTCGTAGTCAAACAGGAGGCTAAAGTCCCGAAGATAGGGCAACCACCAAAGATGAGCCGTGTCCCCACCACGAGCCTCGAATAGATCATGAAGTGTCAGTAGAAGGAGGACGCGGGCATACTGACGCGCCTCCTGACGGGTCATAGGAACCCCTGAAGCGACTAGCCGAGCCCTCTCTGTGGCTAAACGCGTAACCAAGACGCCCCGAGGAATCGTGTCACCAGAACTCCGCCGCTCCGGGAACCATCCTAATGAACTAACAATGCCCTCGCTGTCAGACGCAGGGGAACGTCGATCTGAATAGGGACCCCCCCTGAAGGAATCCCGGTCAGAGCAAAAAGATCAAGGGGTGTCATCGTCATCTCACCCCAGCTCCAGTGAAAAGTATGAGTAGTATCCCACCAGTGGCAAGCCAATGCCGACACCAAAACTGTCGCCCTAGAAACCCGCTCCGGGAGGGCGTCGAAGAGGGAGCCAAAAGGAGTCGCAAGAATCAACTCCTGGATAGGGGCCGGTGCCCGTCGCCACTCCGAAGATATAGTGTTGGGGAACCCCAACCGCGGCCAACCCACTGCAGACAAAGGAACGAATATGGGGTTATGAGGGTACTTTGGTGTAATTATGAGAGTTATAGGGCTATAGGTGTAAATTATGTAATTTTCTAAAACCTGAGGGTACTTTGGTGTAATTATGAGAGTTATAGGGCTATAGGTGTAAATTATGTAATTTTCCAAAACCTGAGGGTACTTTGGTGTAATTATGAGAGTTATGGGGTTATGAGGGTAAATTATGTAATTTCCAAAACCTGAGGGTACTTTGGTGTAATTATGAGAGTTATGGGGTTATAAGGGTAAATTATGTAATTTCCAAAACCTGAGGGTACTTTGGTGTAATTATGAGAGTTATAGGGCTATAGGGGTAAATTATGTAATTTTCTAAAACCTGAGGGTACTTTGGTGTAATTATGAGAGTTATAGGGCTATAGGGGTAAATTATGTAATTTTCTAAAACCTGAGAGTACTTTGGTGTAATTATGAGAGTTATAGGGCTATAGGTGTAAATTATGTAATTTTCCAAAACCTGAGGGTACTTTGGTGTAATTATGAGAGTTATGGGGTTATGAGGGTAAATTTCCAAAACCTGAGGGTACTTTGGTGTAAATATGAGAGTTATGGGGTTATGAGGGTAAATTTCCAAAACCTGAGGGTACTTTGGTGTAAATATGAGAGTTATGGGGTTATGAGGGTAAATTATGTAATTTCCAAAACCTGAGGGTACTTTGGTGTAATTATGAGAGTTATGGGGTTATAAGGGTAAATTATGTAATTTCCAAAACCTGAGGGTACTTTGGTGTAATTATGAGAGTTATAGGGCTATAGGTGTAAATTATGTAATTTTCCAAAACCTGAGGGTACTTTGGTGTAATTATGAGAAATGTGGGTTATAAGGGTAAATTATGTAATTTCCAAAAACCTGAGGGTACTTTGGTGTAATTATGAGAGTTATAGGGGTTATAAGGGTAAATTATGTAATTCCAAAACCTGAGGGTACTTTGGTGTAATTATGAGAGTTATAGGGGTTATAAGGGTAAATTATGTAATTTTCCAAAACCTGAGGGTACTTTGGTGTAATTATGAGAGTTATAGAGTTATGGGGGTACATTATGTAATTTTCTAAACTAAGAGGTATCACAGGTAAAAGTATGTGTTCGCTAAAAATCGGGCGTTATTCCTAGTCAGACATGCATACTAACACTATCTAAAACGAATACAGGAAATGACAAGAAGCAGAACAGATAAATGCACGAAAGAAGACATACCAGAGATCGACGACGAATCTCGTGAGAAACGGGCTCCATCAAAAGCCACGGGACGTCCGGGACCGGAGCAGCTCGGATAGCATCCCGATAGACCACCGCCCGACCGCGGTCTATCCCATCCTCATCATACCAGTCCAAATCCGCCCAGTCGTCGTGATGAGGGCTGCAGCGAAGAACGCCCTGAGCGTCAGTAAAGGTGACCTCCTCCTGGTCACCCTCCAATCGGTCGAGATGAGTAGGGTCCATCAATATAGGTAGAATATGTGAAAAGGTCGGAAAAGTCAAAAACACGGCAGAGCTTCCGCGCTTGGGAGAGAAGAGAAGAGAGAAAAAGAGAGCTAGAGAGAGAAAGAGAAAGGAGAGAATGAGGTGGAATGAGCTCAGCAAGGGGTTTATATAGTGGGTCAGTTTGTCGCGCGACAAATGGCCACATTGTCGCGCGACAAAGAGCCAGGCACCGAAGTGTCGCGCGACAATCCCCCCTCTTCCCTGATTTTTTGACCTCTGTCTCATTTTATCTTCTGCAGAGGCACTTCGGAGAAGCAGTTTTCGGAAAATTGCTAAAAACCGCACACCCATGATAAAAAAGTTCAAAGAGAAAACTTCCAAATCATCTCTCCGAAAAAATGCGAAAACAGAATGCCGCGATTAAAAGTAGTCTCTGATCTCACAGAAGGACCGAGACCATCAAATAATGAGAAAAGGCAGAATGCCACGATAAAACGGGAATGGAAAAAAATTGAAAAAGTAGAAAAGAGAAAGAACCCGTATGAGCGCCCAGAGCGAGCGAGAGAAACAGAAATGCAGAGTGACAGGGAGAGCCACACCAAAAGTGACAGCTAGGCCA
Organism: Lonicera japonica; assembly: GCA_021464415.1. Classification (NCBI taxonomy): domain Eukaryota; kingdom Viridiplantae; phylum Streptophyta; class Magnoliopsida; order Dipsacales; family Caprifoliaceae; genus Lonicera; species Lonicera japonica. The sequence goes on from CM038470.1 coordinate 52,929,582, forward strand.
AAACCGGCTCAGGGCTTCGTTTTGGGTGAGTAAGGCTCCTGATCACAACAAAGGGACAAAAGGACTCCTGGTCAAAAACAGAGAGGGCCAGGAAAAGTCTTTCCCAAAAGAGGGAGAAATAAGGGCATCGAAAAAACAGAAAACGATGTGGGCCCACCAAAAGAGAAAACTAAGAAAAGAATAAAGATCAGAGATTGAACTTTCAAACAAATTTTCTTTTCAGCACGATACAGAAGAGATGATTTGGAAAACCTCGGACCATCACTCTACGGAGAGCGAAGAAATCCGAAAACTGCCTTCTGAGTGAAACATCTTCACCCGAGGAAAACATGAGAGTAAAGTTCAGAAAGATACGGGGAAACGGACATCCGGAATAGACCCTGAGAAGCTCTTTTTACCTTCGCAAAAATCTACTCTCTCTCTCACTCTAGCAGTCTAAGAGAGGCAATTCACCAACACAAGCCCTCTCCGGAGGCAATGCACAAACACAAGCCCTCTCCGGAGGCAATGCACAAACACAAGCCCTCTCCGGAGGCAAATTCACAAACACAAGCCCTCTCCGGAGGCAATACACAAAATCACAAGCCCTCTCCAGAGGCAAGAGTTACTCATGAAAGCCCTCCCAGAGGCATTTTTTTTTCCTTCTTCTTTCAGATCTAGAAGCCCTCCCAGAGAGGCACAATGGTAGTCCTCCCACCTGAGGCGAAGCCCTCCCAGAGAGGCACAACGGTAGTCCTCCCACCTGAGGCGAAGCCCTCCCAGAGAGGCACAAACGGTAGTCCTCCCACCTGAGGCGAAGCCCTCCCAGAGAGGCACAACGGTAGTCCTCCCACCTGAGGCGAAGCCCTCCCAGAGAGGCACAACGGTAGTCCTCCCACCTGAGGCGAAGCCCTCCCAGAGAGGCACAACGGTAGTCCTCCCACCTGAGGCGAAGCCCTCCCAGAGAGGCACAAACGGTAGTCCTCCCACCTGAGGCGAAGCCCTCCCAGAGAGGCACAACGGTAGTCCTCCCACCTGAGGCGAAGCCCTCCCAGAGAGGCACAACGGTAGTCCTCCCACCTGAGGCGAAGCCCTCCCAGAGAGGCACAAACGGTAGTCCTCCCACCTGAGGCGAAGCCCTCCCAGAGAGGCACAAACGGTAGTCCTCCCATCTGAGGCGCAATGGTAGTCCTCCCACCTGAGGCGCAAAAAAGATCAATGGTAGTCCTCCCATCTGAGGCAAGTGGAGCAAGTCAAAGCCCTCGAAAGAGGCAACGAGGTAACAAAAGCCCCCTCCGGAGGCAAAACCAAACACGAAGCACTCTACGGAGGCACTCACAAGCACTTTTTGCATAAACACTCCGATAGAGTTCATGCGGGAGCCATGGATCATGGTCTCTTCCAGTCGCCTCAATTCCTTGCAAGCAAGGAGCTTGAGTCGAGAGGGTCTGTAGACACCCCGATCCGTGACCCCCGCAAGAACCCTAACGACCTCCGAGAACTACTATTTTGGGTCCAGGACCCACCCGAGGACCCGGTACTACACTAGGAGGGTTTGTCGCCCGACAAACTTGTTTTTTTAGAGAGATTGTCGCACGACATATCACATTGTCGCGCGACAATCCCTGATATGTCGCGCGACAATTCCACTATGTCGCACGACATTCCCCCTCTGCACCAGACCAACCACTTTCTGACACATCAATCTGTCAGAACCATCACTTCAGCCGTTTGTCGCGCGACATTCCCGTATGTCGCGCGACATATCACAATGTCGCGCGACATTCTCCTTTTTTAAGGAAATGTCGCGCGACAATCTCTCCGAGCAGTATAAATAGGCCAACACCCCCAAGGGTTCAGGAGAGGCAATTAGAATCCGAGAATTTGGTGCTTTAGATCTGATTTTTGTCAAGCATTTCTTTACTATTATCTTATTTCTGAAGAATTCTCGAATCTATTTTAACACTCGACGTGTTCCGTTTCTGGAATCGATTTCTCGGAAATATCTGAAGAAAGAGAAGATTACTATCGCCAGAGATCCCTCTGCCGTATTATATTTTCTTTCTTATTATTATTCTCGTCGGGAAGGTAAAGAAAGTCCCTTCTAGTATTTAAAATTAGATATCTGTGTACTTGTTTTACTTCTGTTATTCTGTCCACGTTTTATTTGAATAAACTTATTGTCAAGTTCCCAATAGTCTACCGTTTTCAAAACAAAAGGCCCTGATAAAACTACTTTTAAAACTAGAAGAGTAAGTACATTATCGTCCGGATAAACCGTGTTTTCAAAACCCCGGACCGATAAAGACTTATCTAGGAATTAAAATCCACATATCCTGTCTTTTTCATAGACTGCGACGTGTCTGATAAACTCTCCTCAAAGAGTTCAAATTCCATATTGAATTAGTCCCGACATAAAGATCCGAACCTTTTTCAGAATAATCACAACTCGAGAAAACCGTCATTATCTGAGGAAATAATACGGAACACTCTTTCAAAAAAAATAAAAGGTTTTTGTCATTTGTCATTTACATCTTTTAAATACAAAAACGTCGGATCTCGGAACACAAAGGTTTTCATCCCTTTCCCCGTTTTCCCAAATTAGGGTTTTTCTTCATTTAGAAAGTAGTAGACTGTCGGTAAAAGCATCCAAGTTTTTCAACATAGAATAAACATATAAGACCACTAGAGACCGAAAGGGCGGAATGGGTGCTTAACACCTTCCCAAACCGTAATATAGTTTTCGAACCCTATAAGAATCCCGGTTTCGCAGACAAACGTGTAAAGAAAGGCTTGTCTATAGCCTTTCCTCTTACACGACCTTTTTTGTCCGTTTTCTCGTAAAACGTACTGGCGACTCTGAATGAACCCCCTTGCATCTAGAAATAGAACGTAGGGACACTTGATATGAATCAAATGAAAACGCTCCAGCAAATGGAACGACGGAATCAGTTCCGACGTCCCAGGACCCCCACCACCAACGGGGACGAGACCCGGGAGGTCGCATTTGCGGATTCTCACAACTATAAATAGGCTAACATCCCCAAGGGTTCTAAGAAAAAAACTTGGGATCTAAGAATTCTGAGTTTTATATCTGATTTTCTGGTCTCTTGTCAAGTATTTTCTACGATCGTCTTACGTCTAAAGAATTATCGAATCTATTCTCGACACTCGACGTGTCTTGCTTCTGGAATCGAATTCTCAAAAATATCTGAAAAAGGAAAATATTATTATCGCTGGAGATCTCTCTGCCATATTATATTTTCTTTCTTATTATTATTCTCGTCGGGAATGTAAAGAAAGTCTCTTCTAATATTTAAAATTAGATATTTATGTACTTGTTTTACTTCTGTTGTTATATCCACGTTTTATTTGAATAAACTTATTGCCAAGTTATAAAATAGTCTACTATTTTTCAAAACAAAGACCCTGATAAAACCATCTGCAAAATTAGAAAAGTAAGCATATTATCGCTCGGATAAAATTAGGTTTTCAAAAACCCGAACCGATAAAACATACTTAAGAATTAAAATCTGGCATATCCCGTCTTTTTTATAGACTGCGACGTGCCTGATAAAACTCCCCTCGAAGAGTTCTAATTCTATATTAAATTAGTCCCGAAACAAAATCCGAACTTTTTCAAAGTAATCAAAACACGAGAAGATCGTCATTATCTAAGAAAATAATACGGAAAAACTCTCTCTTAAATAAAAGGCTTTTGTCACTTGTATTTACATCTTTCAAAACAAAAATATTGGATCTCGGAATATAAAGGTTTTCATTCCTTTTTCCGTTTTTCTCAAAAATTAGGGTTTTTCATTCAGGAAGTAGTAGACTGTCAGTAAAAACATCCAAGTTTTTTGACATAAAATAAACATATAAAAGACCACTAGAGACCGAAAAGGTGGAATGAGTGCTTAACACCTTCCCAATCCGTAACATAGCTTTCGAACCCTATAGAATCATGGTTACGCAGACAAAAGTGTAAAGAAAGGCTTGTCTATAGCCTTTCCTCTTACACGACCCTTTTTGTTTGTTTTCTCGTAAAATGTAATAGCGACTCTGAACGAACCCTCTTGCACATATAAATAGGATAGAGGGACACCCGATATGAATTATCAACACTTATAAGCAAATGGAACAACGGAATCCTTTCCGATGTTTCAGACGCCCAAACACGGAATCGAGACCCGGGGGTCGCATTTGCAGATTCTCACACTAATGTTTTTGTTTGATATTTTGTTTGCATTAAAATATTTGCCCTATTATTAATTTATTTTTTTCGTCTTTTTTAACTACTACGAAAATATACATATTAACTTTGAACCCCCTCCTCGAAATCTTGATTTCGCCACTAGTTACAGAGTTAGGATTTAATGATAAGGGGCCAAACACATTCTATTACACAAGAGTTTCGACTCATTAAACCGCACCAACAAAAGACATAATAAATAACAAACCCCACGGGCCACGTCTATGTGGTGATATTATATATAATAGCACGGGCCTTCTCCCAAAATGATTAACCCAAACTATTATTTAAGTTTATAAAACTCGTATCTAAGCCAAACATTTCTCCATTCACAAAACCCATACGAACAATATGCTCGTGAAATACCCTATGTGTTAAGCCTTTAGTAAACGGATCCGTAAACATGGAGTTTGTGCTTATATGCTATATAGACACGACAACTCTTAACTCTTCTTTAACAACAAGAAACTTGATATCTATGTACTTTAGATTTTCAAAAAAAATATGTTCTTGTTGAATATAGCACAACCGACTTATTGTCACAAAATATCTTTAGTGGTCTTTCGATGTTATCCATAATTCACAGCCTAGTGACAAAATTTTGCGACTATATCACATCCTAAAATCAAAATCAGAATACCATATGATCTCTAGTTAATTTGATTTTCAATATATAAGCATGTAATCTTTTTGTTCTCTTTAAATACCGTATAACCTTTTAGTTGGCTACTTTCCGAAAATTTGTCTTAGAGTTACTTAAATATCTACCAAGTATTTTTACTATGAACGCTAAATCGAGATGTGTACATACTTGATGATACATCAAACTCCCTATAACTGATGCATAAAGAATCTTTTATATCTCTTTATTTTCAACCTTATTCTGGGGTACGGGCTGAAACAAAATTGTCTCATTTAGTAATGAGAGTATCTCCTGAATGACAATCTTCCATGCCAAATATGTTCTTTTGATATATCTCTTTTGTAATAACCCTATGATACCCGACAATAATGTCAATGTATTTATATTCCCAATACAAAAGAAATATTATTAACATAAAATACCATGAAGATAATGTCACTCCCACTGAACTTACGATATACATAATCATCAACTTGATTTACCTTCAAATCGTACAAGATAATAACTTGATGAAATTTGTGATACCATTGACGAAAAACTTCCTTAAGGCCATAGATGGATTTCTTTAATTTAACTTTTTCTTGAAGTTGTTGAGTTTGTTATTTAGAAAGTTTTTTAACATTATCTCGATAATTTTGATTTGTATCTGAAACAATGTCAGGAATTTATTCCTAATCATTGTCAATAGCAATACTCAAAATTTAAATAAATTCATCATCAAAGATAATGTTTCTAATTTTACCTTCCCTCTCAAACTCAATATCCTCAAGAAATCTGGTTCCGTTTTAATAAAGCATTTATTCGAGGGATCGTAAAATTTATAATCTCTCAATTTTTCAGTGTATCTAACAAAGTAGCATATAATTATTTTTTAGTCCAGTTTCTTTTTTTATGCATTGCTTCAGTTCGACAACCTGTTTTAACTACTGCTTTGATATAACACTATTTATAAAGTATACTGCAGTCTTAAGCGTTTATTCCTAGAGTCCTTATGGTAGAGAACAATAATTAATCACCCTCATTATTATATCCTTAAGCTTCATCTTCCAGCAACATTGTTCATGCTAGGTTTGTCTGGCATGATATACCGTGGGATGATTTCGCATTTCTCTAGAAATTTCACAAAGATTCAGAACGTTGTTTACCTTATCCATTATATCTACCGTAGTATTCACCACCACGATTAGACTTCACGGCCTTAATTTTCTTATCTAGTTGATTTTCAACTTCGACTGTGAAAGCCATAACAACGTCTAAAGATTGTAACTTCTCATTAATTAAATATAGGTACCTTTAATAATTGTCATGAACATAATAAAATACTGTTAACTATTCCAGGAGGCTGTAGAGAATAGTTCACAGATATATGCATGAATTAGTTTTCTAAGACATTTGAACTCTTTATGGCACCTAGTTTCCTTATGTTTTTGTCTATTTCCTTTTTACATATTCAATACATATTTTAAAATATATGAAATCAAGGGTATCAAGAATTCCCAAGTCTCTTAATTCTCTGTTTAGAGATTTGTCCTAAATGCTTATGCCATAACATGGAATAATTTTTATCAGTTAATTTATGTTTTGTATCATGTGAATCAATTTACAATATTTCATTATACGAGGTAATTGTATCCGTATATAAGTTATCAATTAGAGAACTAGAAGCAAAATATTTGAATATTGAAAAAGACTAATTTTATTATTTTTAAATGAATAAGAATAACCGTATTTGTCCAATTAAAAACAGAAATTGCATATAAATGACAGTACCATATAAGTTTATCTCAAATCCAAAAAGTAATCAGTCTTTAATGATAACCTAAAATTCATTAAAACCTCAACTGTAACTGTTTTGCCACTGCCCTGATAGATGAATCTTTTAACATCAATTAACTTTTTGCTCCACACGTTACCTCTAAACACACTTAAGTGAGTAGTATCACTAAAATCTACTCACCAATTAGTCACATATACATAAGTTAAACTAACTATCGAGTAAACCTTAACGAGTAGTATATCCTACTTTACACACCAAGTGGCGTATTTGTGACACTATTATGTTTATCATTCTTACAAAAGTAATTGACAAATTCTTTTGTAATTATTATAGTATTGTTCCAACTGCAACTTCTTAACCTTTATCATTTATCATTTTCTTATTTTTTAAAGGTACTTGCTAGATGAACACTTTCTGTCTTTTATCGCAAAATATTTTTTTATTCTTGGACAACGTGAGATATGAGCTCATTAAGAGATCATTTATCCTTAGTATTGTAACTCATTATAAACTAATTGTATTGTGCAGAAAGAGAAATTAAAAACTAAATGCACGAGTAAGTCATTAGACAGCCCCAACTTTAGTGCCTTTAATTTGAAAGTGATATTAGACATTTTCATAATATACTTCCCTTATGTTCCTTTTTTCTTTATACCGCATTGAAACAAGATTAGTCAAAATGTTACTTACTTTAGCCTTTTGTTTTTTTAGCAAAACATTTCTTTAATTTCTTTAAGGAACTAAGTAACATTTTTCTTATAAAGCCCCAAAATTTTTGAAATAGAAATGTTTTATTTATAATTCTTAAAATTTGTGCAGTTAAGAACTGATACTGAATTTATGTTAGCAGATATATATATAAAGTATAACTAAAAATTGAATAAAGAATAAATTATAAAAATTACAAACTTACAATTAATATACATGTCATAACATATTAACATACAATATATATGAATGACATAATTATCCAAATTATCAATAGTGGTTTCCCATCACAAGATACCTAGCATAATATTGATATTTAGTTTTTGGACAGAAATATCAACTTGTAATTGGCCCTCTCAACGTAGTAATCAAAGATAAATGACAAATCATGTCAAATAATAGGACTTTCTTTGGGTCGACGTATTATTTATATGAAAAACTTGATTGTCATATTATATTTATTACCACAAGTGTATATGTTATTCGGCTAAACAATAACCTTCTTTTAGGCCGATTATTATTCGTATAAATAACAAACACACAGGAAAAAAAGTCGGGGGCGCATAGGGGAAACGAATTAAACAAATTAACCCTAGGTTTATTATTCGACTATTGGATTTTCAAAAACTAATTTTAATCGAAACAAAAAGTAAAACCTAAAAGTTTATGGATTTTAATTCTAAAAAACCTGTTTAATCTTTTATAATACGCAGCAATTAATAAAGCAATTAAACAGATAAACAAACACCAGAATTAACGGGGTATCCTTACAGTGCAGGACTAATCCTCAATAATCTACTATATGCACAAAGGTTTACAGACTCGATTAATTTCAAACCGTACAGATTTACAAAACTTAAATCGCACAAGCCGCCTGCAAAAGTCTCCACTTTTTGCGCGTATAGTCTTCATATCCGAATCACACGAACAAGTTCACAACGAATCACTCGCCACGATATCGCACCATTCTTTAACTCCGTTTGCGAATTACACGCACTTAGGGATCTGATTTGTTCTTTATAAAAAGATCGTTTACTTTGACATGAATAAAAAACATAAAGATAATTTTATATTTTAAAATTTTAATCTTTCTCTAAAGTATAAAAAAAAACTCTCTCAAAATATATATAAAAATATACAAAAGTTCCTTACCATATGCATCTATTTATATAAAAATATAAAAGCCAACTCATTTTAAAAAATAATTAAAAATAAAATTTTTCCAATAAAAAATCACTTTTCATAAATAAAGGCCGTACGGTCCAAGTCTCGATAATTTGTAGTGGTCCACCTTCTTTTTCAATTAAAATCTCAGTATACATTAATGACACGTGGCTTTGATTTAAGATGGGCTTGGACCATTTGTTTTAAAGTAAATTAAAAGAGCCACACATTTTGATAAAAGAGGATACAAAAGTCTCGTGTCTTTATTTTAAGAAACATGAGGATACTTTGACTTTTAAAACCTCCTTAATTCTTATATATATTTAAATATTTTCTTTTTTAATTAATTTTTTCTTTTACTGGTTTTTTTTTTTGGCGTATAAAATTTATTTGAATTCTATTTCAACCCAAATTTTCGGAGCAACTCTAGGAACATATTAGAAATATAATCCAAAAATTTTCTCATAAATTTGATTCGTTGAAACATTATGGACAAGAAAAAAACACTAATAAAAAAAATTAATTCAACCCAAAAGGTTTTTTTGAAAATACCACTTAGAAAATTAAATTCAAATGACAATATTCACCGGTCTATCGATGTGATCTTTAATGCATCGCTTTAGTAGCTTGGCCTGTATGCAATTCTTCAGATGTAATTTTGAACGACTCAAACAACTTACAAGCAAACGTGTTTTTGTCGAAAGAATAAAGCCAACCAAAATATAGACTTTACACACACATTTTAATATTCCAAAACAAATAAATTTATGCAATAGAGGTTACATTGACAATTTATCATTTCAATTAATCTATTTTAAATATCATACAATTTGTGCTCCGCATCCTTATGATCTAAAAAAATAGATTTTCTGTATTAATGAGATTTGCAAAGCATAAACCTTATCTTCTTCACGTTGATGCGTATGGCAATTTTAGATTACTGACAGTCTGGGGGCTTACATACATGGACGATACTGTAATAGATACTTTTAACACAAGAATCAAATGTTGGTAATAATTCATGTCAAACAATAAGTCTTTATTTGGACTGACTTATTGCTAACATTAAAATCTGATAATTATTACACATTTATTCGTACATGTGTGTTTATTATTTTGCCAATTAATAATCTTTCTTTAGGCCGATTATCAATTGTATAAATAATAACCACGCTAATATTGAGAGAAAAAAAATAATGTTCATTATTTGGCTAATCAATAAACTTCCTTTGGATCAATTATTATTTGCATAAATAATAAATAACAATACCTTAAATAAATATACACATGTAAATATGCACATAATCTAAGAAGAGAAAAAACTTTATGCCCTTCACCAAAAAATTAAAAGAAATATTACTATATCCTATACAGATATATACGTGCATATATATAGATGTGTCAAAACAAACTTTATCATTTTATCACCTTTCAAAAGGTTACTGACGCTAACATACATTAAAGCATTCTCCCACCAAATAATAATAATAAATAAATAATCTCAACGAGAGGAGGTTGAATTAACATCAAATCGTACTATATATATAAAATCACGTCACATCAAACTTAAATTAATATACATTTTAAAAAAAAATTATATATGTATACACCTATGTAAAGCTAATATAGTTTATAGGGAGCCGTTCCTATACGCATCAGTGCGTACGCACTGGGCGTTTCCGCGAGTGGGTCTAATTTCGCACTTTTTTTTTTATATTTCTCTCTTAACATTAAACGATACTTCTCTCACTCTCCCCAAGCTCCATCTTCGTCTCTCTCAAAGCCACCTGCGCTCTCTTTCTCTCTCTCAAAAATGCCACCCACGAGCTCGCTCTAAACTACCGCCGACCTCCTACCGCCGAGCTCTCGACTAAGTCTTCCGAAGGACAAGCTCTCCCCTGCTCTCCCCCTCTTTCTACACGGCGTCAAACCCAACGAGCTCGAGCTCTCTCTCGCGGCATCAAGCTTCAAATTGGTAAGTGGGTCTTTCTCTGTCTTCCACTAGTTTCAAAATTTGCTTATGTTGGTTGTTGCCTTAATGAGATGGAGATGTGGCTTGAATTTTGGGTGAGATTTGGCTTGAATTTCGAAATTGTAGGATGGGTTTTTTTCCTCTGTTGCTGCTGCTCTTTTCTAGTTCTAGTGGTGAGATTTGGCTTGAATTTTTGGTGAGATTTGGCTTGAATTTCGAAACTGTAGGCTAGTTTTTTTCCCTCTGTTGCTGCTGCTCTTTTCTAGTTGTATTGGTGATATTTGGCTTGAATTTTAGGCTTGAATTTTGGGTGACATTTGGCTTGAATTTTGCTGCCGTAGCCTATTTTTTTTCCTCTGTTGCTGCTGCATTTTTGTAGTTGTAATGGTGAGATTTGGCTGTTTTCTGGCGAGGCTAAATTTCTCTGTTGCTGCTGTTTTTTTGTTGTTGTAAGTGAATTTTGGGTTTTGATTTGGCTAGGATATGAAATATTCGAAATTTGCAAATTATAGAAATGCCAAGTATTTAGCCTTTCCGTTAATTTTCCTCTGTTGCTGCTGTATTTATTTTCTTATGGTTAAGTATACTTAGGCATAAATGGTAGATGATGTTTTCCTATCTTGATGGAATTATGAAACTCAAATTTACAATACAAAAAGGAGAAAAAGAAGATGATTCATATACAAAAATTAGTAAATGTTAAAATGTACTTAAGTCTTCAAAGAAAGATAGGTTTGACTGGGAAACAAATAATTGTTGAGTAATGTTATTCATCTTGAGTTAATTCACTGCTTATACAGGGAAATTTTTGGCATTGCTATATATACAAAGAACTTAATTCCACCTACAGTTTTGGCATTTGGATCATACTTCTTAGCAAATTTAGAGGGCAAATATTTACAAAAATGTATTGCATTGGTTGAATAAGGCTAAATAAGGCTGCAGTTGGTTTGCATTGGTTGAATATTTGCAACCCATCTTGTTTGCATTGGTTGAATAAGGCTGTAGCTCATTATTTTCCATTCCATTATCTGTATTGCTCAAGTACGAATGTGAAAATGCTCATGGCTCTCCATTCAGTGAGCAATTCTCTACACCAATATTTATATTGTTCAAGTTTGAAAGGGTTCCCTTATTGAGAAAATTAAGCTTATGATGTAAGGATTGGTCATTTTTAAAACAGAATGGATTCTTCTGTATACACACATTATTTGTGGGTTTGATTTTATACACACTTTATTTGTAGGTTTGATTTGCTAAATTTCTCATTAACTTGAATTTTGCATATTCAAAAATGGTTTATACTTCATCAACTGTGGACGGTAACTCAAGGAATGAAGCGGGTGTTAGATTTTTTTTGAAACAATGCGAGTGCGGAGAACTAGCGGATGTCAAAATAACAAAATCAAATAGGAACAATAATAGTGGTCGAATATACTACTCATGCAAAAGGCAAAGATGCAGCACTTTCTTGGGTTGGTGCAAAATCTCCTCAAATCACCACCAAGTATCAAATAATGTCAGCATACTAGAAGAATGTATTACGTCGCGTACCTCGATTGTTGGTGAACCTAACACAAAGCAGGGTCTAAAAGTCCAATGGAAGTTTTTAATAGTTATATCTTCTATGTTGTTTTATTATTTTGCTGTAAAAGTTATGAAAATGTAATGTAAATTGGCATTGTTATAATTAGTTAAGAATCAGTTGTTGTACAATGACTTTATTATATTAAATTGAAGCATTTTGTGTTATTATAATGACTTTACTATATTAATTAGAAGCATTTGTTGTTGTTTATATTTGGACTGCTTTTAAATGGAATATAGTAGATGACAAGTTGTTATGGTGCATTGAATTTGTGTGGAAAAACCTTAGCATAAGTTCCTTGACAAATGAAGCAAGGCGGCAATTTTGACAAGCAACCTAAAATTTCTCCAAAGTTGACAAATCGCCATAATAGGATCGATCTTACTAGTAAGATCGATCCTACTCCCTCACCTTTTCAACAAAAAAAGTTCCAGCTGCTGTCCAGAAGAGAAAATTCCTATAGTAAGATCGATCTTACTAGTAAGATCGATCTTACTCAGGGAAGTTCTTGTACTGGATCAAAGCAGGTACCACACAGTTTGCAAATGAATCAGAGTGGGATCGATCTTACTAGTAAGATCGATCTTAATCAGGGTCTGTTTCTTTCTGGTTTTTTTTCAAAACTATTGAAATGAAAAAATGGAAGCTAGTAGGATCGATCTTACTAGTAAGATCGATCTCACGACTTTAGAAAGGTGCTATTTTTCATCTTTTTCAGTAAGATCGATCTCACGACTTTAGAAAGGTGCTATTTTTCATCTTTTTTCAGAAAGGTGCTTATCATAAGTCAATCTTACAAACTGATGTAAAGATCAAAAGGTCCACACTAGCCTTTTCACTAAAGCATAATTTACTACATGGTATTAAACAAAACAACTACAACCCTTTTAATTCAAAGATCCACACAAGCCTTTTTAACATAAAAAACTACAAGAATCATTCAAAGATCCACATTTGTTTCTTATATAGAATAAAACTACGACCCTATATCACCCCCATCGTCTGTTGTCGTCCCATTTCCCTCTTCGAAATTTACATCCTCGCACGTAGATGGCCTAAATTCAGAATAAACACAAATAATAATCAAGATTCATACAATCTAAAAAATAAAAGAACATAAATAAAAAATGATTAATTACTTACAGACTAGTAAATGCCGGACAATTTCGTTTATCATGTGATTGGCCGGCCTACTTTCCCACACCCATGGCAGCGTCTAATTTTGCGATTGGTTGCCCTTAGTAATGTCTTCTTTTTTCCTCCTTTAAGCATTTTCCCATAGCCCTTTGCTCGCACTTGATCTGGTTCATTATAACTAATTTCAAGATTACAAGAAGCATGCGCACTACTAGCATTTGGCACGGTATTACTCCCAATTGGATTACTACTTCCAATTGGAATACTAATCCCAATTGGATTAGTACAACCGATTGGATTACTATTAAGAAATTGGTCAATCTGCTCATTAATGCTACGCAATCCTTCTTGAAATATCCTTCTTGTTTCTTCACATACTAAGGCCTTGTCAACTAAATCCAAAGACGACTGAATAAATTGACTTCGCATTAACACATAAGATTTGTCATCCGCTATATCCATGCCTTTATCATCCACCACTGTCACTGATTTAGCAGACTTGGTCCACCTCTTCAAAATGTATTTATCTGGCAAGCACTCAACATCATCAAATTTCATCAGATATGCCAAAATGTGCCTACATGGGATCCCACCGCTTTCAAACTTTTTACAAGCACAATAAACAAAATCCAAGTCTTTGTCATAAACAAGTTCACGAGCTTTATTTGATTGGACATTCTTTCTTTGAATTTGATAAACACGTTGATTGTCAGTTTCCCTTAGAAACTAGATCCTATAATTAAGGCATTCACACATTTCAGTCTCAAACTTGTAATACAATGAAAACGTGTAAATATCAGCCATTTGGACCAACAAGTCTTGATTTATTCTAATTTTTGGTTTCTCAATTATATCTCTGTGATCGGCCATCAACTCCTCATGCCGTTGGCGTAAAAGTCTCCTTCCAAACTGTATCATAAAATCCACTAAAGAATTGCTTTTTGAAACAAATTTCTTAAAAAATGCGTGCCCACTTTCTGCTCGTTGACTGCTTGACATATCAGCTGAGAAAATGTGATTAACATATGCAGGAATCCATCTTGAACGAATTTTATATATGTCTTCCAACCACTTGTTTCCCCCTAGCCCACTTTTCTCCATAAGAGCTTCCCATTGGTTGTCAAATTCTTCAGGAGTCTCTGATTTTCAAATGCAATCTGAGAACTCATTCTTGTAAATACTATACTTGGCTGCATCAATCTTCTCTGAAAATTTCATTAAAATATGCCAACTATAATATCTGTGAAAGAAAATCATAAAAAACTAAGTATTATTAATGAAAATGCTCTAGATAAACATAATTTAAATAATTTAATAATATATGAAAACTAACATACCTATGAAATGTATTTGGAAGAATAATAGGGGATGCTGTAGTCATGGCTGGGTCTTGATCGGTAATGATCATCTTAGGAGCATCACCGGGCATACTTTCCAAAAATTGACGAAATAGCCATATGAAATCATCAATGCTCTCGTGATTCAAAAATTCACAACCAAAAACAATTGTTTGACCATGATTGTTAACCCCCATTATTGGTGCAAAAATAAGGCCATATCGATTAGTGTTGTAAGTAGTGTCAAAGATTACAACATCACCAAAAAACTTGTAAGCCCGCCTTGAAGTTGCATCAGACCAAAAACAACGAGTAATCTTTTGTTCCTCGTCGGTCTCAATTTTAAAAGTAAATGACGGATTTTTCGATTGTTCAAATGTTAAATATTCATAAAACATCTGACCATCATGTCCCTTCGTATCAGAACGTATATCTCTTTCATGATTATACAAGTCTCTTTGCGTGCACCCAATGTTTTCTAATCCTCCAGATTGCACTCCAAGAAAGCTAAATTGTTGATGCTGGGGTACATTTACCATAGACAACTGTTTCGTTAAAGACTTAGTCGCAGCTGAAACATTACGATGGGACCTTAAAAGGTGGACCTTACTTGGTGTCGATAATGGGTGGGTGTGGATCTCGTTGAAAACAGTAACAATGTATTTATTGGAGTTTGACTTTAAAACTGCGAGTTTGGCTGTACAATCCTCACCTAAGCTTCCCCGGCGTCTTTTGTTTCCAACTTCAGCAATTCTTGAAGATTTTCCTTGTTTATAACAAACATACTCCTTCCTCCTTATCTCATCACTTCCCGGCTCTTTCTTGGTAGTCCAAGCGCGTACACTAAACCCGGCTGCTTTAGCATAAGCATTATAAAATGACACAACATCATCTATTGTCTCAAATTGTTGCCCTTTTTTTGGTCTCAACTCATCTGATACTTGAGGAGTGTATGTCAAATTATCTTCATTTGAGTCTAGCTCTAAATTACCTTCGTTATCCAAATTTTCACTCCTCCCTACTTCAGTGTCCAAATTTTCCATTGTGGTGAACCTATGCAAAATACATACACATAATTATCAGTACTAATCCACAATAAATTAAAAAAAACATACACATAATTATCAATACTAAACCTAACAAAATACATACGCATAATTTCCCATTCATTTCAATTTCAATTTTATTATAATAGGATCCGGGCATACTTTTTCCCCTTTTAATCTATTTTTCCAGTGTTCCTTAAATTTCAAACTACTACTAATCCCATTTCCTTCTAAATACAGCAGTAACAGAGGAAAATTAACGGAAAGGCTAAATACTTGGCATTTCTATAATTTGCAAATTTCGAATATTTCATATCCTAGCCAAATCAAAACCCAAAATTCACTTACAACAATAAAAAAACAGCAGCAACAGAGAAATTTAGCCTCGCCAGAAAACAGCCAAATCTCACCATTACAACTACAAAAAAGCAGCAGCAACAGAGGAAAAAAAACAGGCTACGGCAGCAAAATTCAAGCCAAATGTCACCCAAAATTCAAGCCTAAAATTCAAGCCAAATATCACCAATACAACTAGAAAAGAGCAGCAGCAACAGAGGGAAAAAAACTAGCCTACAGTTTCGAAATTCAAGCCAAAATTCAAGCCAAATCTCACCAAAAATTCAAGCCAAATCTCACCACTAGAACTAGAAAAGAGCAGCAGCAACAGAGGAAAAAAACCCATCCTACAATTTCGAAATTCAAGCCAAATCTCACCCAAAATTCAAGCCACATCTCCATCTCATTAAGGCAACAACCAACAGAAGCAAATTTTGAAACTAGTGGAAGACAGAGAAAGACCCACTTACCAATTTGAAGCTTGATGCCGCGAGAGAGAGCTCGAGCTCGTTGGGTTTGACGCCGTGTAGAAAGAGGGGGAGAGCAGGGGAGAGCTTGTCCTTCGGAAGACTTAGTCGAGAGCTCGGCGGTAGGAGGTCGGCGGTAGTTTAGAGCGAGCTCGTGGGTGGCATTTTTGAGAGAGAGAAAGAAAGCGCAGGTGGCTTTGAGAGAGACGAAGATGGAGCTTGGGGAGAGTGAGAGAAGTATCGTTTAATGTTAAGAGAGAAAGATACAAAAAAAAGTGCGAAATTAGACCCACTCGCGAAAACGCCCAGTGCGTACGCACTGGTGCGTATAGGAACGGCTCCCATAGTTTATATATATCCCACATATTATATATATATATTAGGTATTGTCCGTGCTATCTGGCACGATGAAATAAAAAAATATTAAATACAAATAAAGAGATCCCATGTTCGAATTGTACATATCAACTTTACTTAATTCACATAATAAATTATCATAGATAAGAATGGCATTAGGTGGGGTTTACGAATTTTTTACCAAATATTGAATCGTAAATGAAAATGCATATTAATTTGAGTATAAAATGATAGACAACGCTACGTGAAGTTAACAAAACTCATATACATGAAGAGGGGTGTAAAAACCGAACAAAATAATATTATACATGGATATCAAAAAAGTATAAAACTCACATGCATGCATGAAAACTTTTTTATTCCTATTCCTATTGACTATAAAATGGATATTCAACACACATAAAGGGAAAAATTCAAAAGCATATGCACTATTCTTAACCTAGGCTGCCACTAAAATAAATAATTATCGGATCCTCAACTAAATATACATATCATAAAATAAAGCTGCGATCTCCAACTAAATGAGTTACATAAACCCATATATATAGCTTCAAAAAAAAAAAAGTAAACCACAAAATATTACATTCTTCAAAAGAGTAAACAACAAAAAGAGTATAAAATCTCAAGTATTTTGATGGGTGTTTAGCTATGAAAATCTTAAGAAAGAGAGAATATATAAATATATTTGGTGAGAGCGAAATAGTATTTTTGTATTTATAAAAAAATTGTGAGGGGAAAAAGTGAGAAAATTTTGAATCTCAAATCTCAAATTGTATATTTTTATTATTATATTAAGGTGAAAAAAGACAATAAAAAAGTATTATGTAATTGGATAATTTGATATCTTAAAAATACATCTAAAGGGTTTACATTTCTTTTTGATTTGTAAACAAATTTTGACCATTAGTTAATAATAACAAAATAAAGAAAAAAATACATCTTATAATATAGATAGAAAATTGCCGCTAGAAAAAATGAAATAGTTTTAAGAGTAATGTGAAAATTTTATAATAAGCGTAAGAAAAGTGGATTGTAATAGTTTTCTATAATTTTTATCTTACACGTAACTTTATATCTATAATTTCAAATATACAAACTTTTATTGGTAAATTTTAAATATACAAACTCTTACATGGTATTTTGTTTGAAATTTAATGTATTTTAAATTTCATAAAAATAGATAAAGAAAAAAGATAAGAGATTAAAATTGGTGGAATTAGAGAGATAAAAAGTTGTTGACTTTTTTGATTTGATGGGTTGAAAACACATCTAATGATCCAAATTTTTTCTTTTTTTTGCAAATTAATGTGAACCATTGATTAGATAATTTGGTGATGTGATAATTCTTTTCTTTATAATATAGATATATAAATATAATCGATTTGACCCGATTATATATAAATATATGCACGATTTGACAATCTAACTATAATCAATATATATAAATGTACGTGCACTAAACAGTAATGATAATATATATATATAGAGAGAGAGAGAACGCATTTTTGGTAAGAATCAGTTCGTCCGTACTTAAAATTTTCCATATATATGTACGTAGCCATCAACAAAATCCTTTCATACATATTGTTTTAAATAAAGTGCACATACATGTACAACTTTATCTATCTCATATATATATATCCGATTAATATATATATATATAAAATAACTGTATATAAACATCTAATTTGACCGAATATATGTATATTAATCAATATATCTTAATAAAAAATAAATCAATTCTCAATGATTTAACATGAAATTTCCTGTGATACCACTTGTTGAAAATTAATCCTTAAAATTAACATGTCAAATCATCTAGATCTTAATTAAAACACTAAAATCGCGTACCTGAATCCTTGTTAAGACATATGCGAAAGTGCAAGAATCGATCACGAATAGAGTACGGATCGAGCGGGTATGCGATTTTTCTTAACCAAATCGCCTTAATTTCTTGATTGGAATTTTGGTTCTCTTCCAGATGGGGAGAAGGGAGCCGTATTTTGATTTGGTGTGTTGGAGACCATAACCCTAATATTTACTTTATATATACTATAGTTAGTGTTCCCATAAAACCTTAACAAGCCAACATAAAGTATCTACACATTTGGTCCACATTTATTTGAGTAGTCTATGGGCTTAACTAAAAATTAATTAAACCACTAAAAATTAACCCATTAATTTAAATAGCAAATATAATTAAAATATTATAATATGTTACCCACATAAATTAAAAAATATAAATTTTCTAAGAAGTGGACCAACCACATCTTTTTTAACACAAGTAATGGGTAATGATCAAGTATTCGAGAGGGACGGGGTAGAAGCGGGAGGACTCGAACCGTTACTTTCTTGCAACTTGCAATAAATCTCAGCCATTTGGACAACCCCATTTAGTACCATTAGTCCAGCTAAACCTTTTTAAGTAGTATTATATATATTCTCCTAGATTAATTTGTACATACAATGCGTGTGCAACTTATATATATATATATACGTATGTATAATTTAAAGACAATATTTAACAATAATAATAAATAATCTAGTGGTTAAGCGTGACTTTAATTGTATTGATTAAAGTTAAAGGTTTGAATATCATTGCAAACAAATTTTTATGAAAAAAGAGACCGTAAAAATAAAATAGATAATTCAAAAAATCTGATCGATATAATTTTGTGACAGATATAGTTTATCCCAGAGTATGACTTTTTGGTCCTACGTACATGTCATATATAAGAATATGACGGTTCGATTTAAACTCTCAACTCCCACCATAAACCCTAATAAATTGGGTGGTTGTTTGTTTAGTTTGTTGACAAAAGTCCAAGTTAAATTAAGTCTCTTCACTCAAATACAATGCCCACCGGGCACCGACCCAAGTGATTTCTTTTTTGGACATTACGTACCTTAACAAATATTTTTTTTAACTTATTTTATACTTGTAATTGTTAAAATAAATGAAATTTTTTAACTATTTATATATTATTCTTTTATATATTTTGAGCATACGTGCAGATTAGGCTCTCTTTGTTCTAAATTTTTTTTTAATTTGATTTTTGTTTGGTACACTATTTTTAAAATTTTTTAAAAAAAATATAATCTTTGTTTTTTTTCATTTTTCTAAAATACAGAGAAAAAAATAAACAAAATAATACTCTTGAATGAAGTTTTAAAAATGGGTAAACCAAACACATTTTAAAAAAAAAAAAACCACCCAAAATATTTTTTAAAAACCCAACCAAATAACGCCTTGAATGCTTGGGATAAAAAATAAGAGGAAAAGTAATAAATTTACAGGAGAATCTACGTTTTTTAATATATTAATTCTTAACATGTATCATTATAGCATGCATTAATTAATACGGCCTTATAAAATATTAGATCCATTGTATAAATTTTATCTAGTTTCATGTAATTCAAAACCAATGACATACTAATGAAACCACTAGGTCTATTATATTTATTCACATGAAATTAACCACAAGAAAAGTAGCTGTACGTATTTGTTAAACATGTCCAATTTAAGCAATAAATTTCTATTATATTTGTACTATTGTAAAATTTGGTGCATTATTTTAACGTAATTAATGATCAATGACCTGTGATTATTTCCATATACCATCTCAACTCTTTTCCACATAACCTAATTCCTTCTGCATAATTTTTCGGTATTCATACAAATTCTTTTTCCTTCCATGTGTTGAAATTTTGATGCGATTGCTAACACAATACATTGCAAAATCTCAAAATTAGTTCAAAGATAAGTTTCGACTCCTCTGGAGTGACAAAAATCACTCTATAGTAAAGTTAGAAAATATAAACCATTAGTTTTAAATTAAACTGTTCATATTTGAAGTTCAAGCTTGAGAGAGACGATCTTTCTTTCTTCTTTTTTTGTCCAACAATAAAAATGTACTTTTAAATAGTTTCATTATACTTCAATTAATTCCTTTACTATCTCATCAAAAGCAGACCATCCACACAAAAATTACAAAATTCATAAGATATATTTATTGTTGCATCTTAGCCGTACGTACATATATATATATATAGATATAGGTGATGCATAAATGCATTGAATATGAGTCAGCCAGAGACAGTTGAAGGTCATTAAAGGCAGAGTTGTAAAATATAGGTGATGCATCACTTTAGTGATGCAGATCATTATGTGGCCTCTGAATAATCCTCACTTACATATATATATATATATATATATAGATAAATGTATTTGTCACAAAAATTCATAAAATTCATTCAACCCATTCTCCAAATATAGTTTTCTCTACATTTCCAATGGAGTTCCATTTTCTACACTTCTTCACATTTCTTTCTGTGAGTACTTCTTTTCCATAACAAGATTTTGCTTTTCATTTTAATGGTGTTACATTTTTTATTTTCTTTGGTACAACTTACTTTTTCCTCTAAAGAATAATTTTCTCGTACAATTTGCTTTAGTTTAGTTTTTGCCTTTTCTCCATCGAAACCAAAAAAAAAATATACCTACTAAATTTTTGTTTTCCGTGACTACTTTTCTATGTAAAACAAATTCAAGGAATTTATTAGATTCTTTTTTTTCTTTTCGATTTGCTATAGCATTTTTTATTCTAGCAATTGACACGCTATTACATGAAAAGTATATCAAGAAATATTTTAAATATAATATATAAATATTGTTCCTTTTAGTTAGGTTGACCTGACTTAAGAGGCAGGTTAGCAAGGTGCATGACCACCTTTGACCCTTAAAATTTTATGTCGTTAGGAACTCCTAATTGTTGGATATATATATATGTGTGTGTGTGTGTGTGTGTAGACAAGTATATTATGTTAAGAACCCCAAAATCATTTTAGCTTAAGTTTGTATTATGTATTGTGTCATAGACTCATAGTTGCTAAAACTGTAAAATAAATTTTAATTCGATATGTTGTTTATTTGAGTGATGGGAAAATGAAGTTATTTTTTTATTTTTGAGCTACATAATTTAAGTTTTTGTCGAAATATACTTCTTGTTTTTATTTTCTATTAAAATTGTTTTCCGGAAGGTCTTAAATACGTAGAGAAAGTTTAGTATGTGCATAAAATTGGGCGGTTGCATGTTTATTTTTACATATTAAATACATCGAAAAAGTTCGATATGTACACAAACTTACAAAGTTACATCTCTTGCGCCAAAAATTACTTTACAAATAGGAGGTTCAGTATGTAAACAATATTACAAAATTACTCCTCTCCTACCCAAAATTATTATAAAATAGTGCTAAAAGAGATAGTTGAATTCATAACTCTCGATATAAAAAATATTTTTAACTACCACTAAATCGAAAGTTATTATATATATGTTTTAATGTAAAAAATATTAAATATTCTATTATACCGTGTATAGTGTGAGGCTAAGCTACTATTTATTATATATTTTTAATATTTCTGACTTGTTTTTAATTAAATTTATTCAGCTAGCACTTGTGGCAACTCAGGCAGCTCCACCTGGTGAGTTGTACTGGAGGACTGTTTTGCCAAACTCTCCCATGCCTAAAGCTATCAGAGATCTTCTACAGCCAGCAGGTCAGTTTTATGAACAAAAAATTTCTCATTATTTATTTATCTGAATGACACTGTACCCGCTCTAATAATTAAAATCGTTAGTCTCATAAATTATTTTTCTCCCTTATTTTTTGAAAGAAAAATTTGGGACTGAAATATTCTAAATAGTAGCACGCGATACTTTAAAAATATTTCTGAAATGCAAAATTTTCGAAGAGAAAGACTAATACCACCCTTGATTTTTATATTTCCTAAATCACATTTTGTTACAATTTATGAAAGATTAATTGTTATATTCATCTCTTAAATTTGTTGTTGTTGAAACACTAAACTCAAGGTGGCTTTCTAATTGAGTCCTATAGTGGATAAAAGTTGTGCTTACTATAATGCCCCACTTTTCTCGACTTCAGTTTAATTTATTGCTATAAGTACTGGTATAAAAATATTATTGGGATAATTTTGGGCTCGATTTAGTACTCTCAAAGTCGATTCTCGGCGTTATCAAAATAATGCTTGACCAGCGGCAGCCATACACCACCAACAGAGATTAGTTGAGGTGTGTGAAAACTGGCCCAGACACCCCGTGAAGTAACTCTCGAACACAAAAAAAAAAAAATTTAACTTATCAATCATCTAAAATAATTGATGTTGGCAACCAAATCTTTTTATATTTCATAAAGTGAAGCATAAATACAGAAGATTAATAAAGTTACACTTTGAAATTTCAAACAAAAGGACAACCTTGACACTAGCAAATAAAATACATAATTCTTAAAAACAGATTATTTATATTGCCAAATAATTTTCAGAATGGACTGAAGACAAAGGCACATCAGTTGGAGTGGGGAAGGGTGGTGTAAACGTCGATGCCGGGAAAGGAAATCAAGGCGGCGGCGGCAGGCACCAACGTGGGCGTCGGCAACGGTGGTGTAAATGTCCACACAGGCGGTAAAGGCAAACGTGGTACAGTTGTCAATGTAAATCCGGGGCCGAATCCGTTCAACTACTTGTACGCAGCTGCCGAGGACCAACTCCATGATAACCCTAATGTCGCGCTTTTTTTCCTCGAAAAGGACATGCGTCAAGGCACAAAGATGAACTTGAATTTCCCTGAAAGGACAAGACTGGCTATGGCTACTTTTTTACCTCGCGAAGTTGCTGAGAAAGTACCATTTTCTTCGAATAAATTACCCCAAATTTTCGAACATTTCTCGGTTAAACCTAATTCAATGGAAGCGGAGATCATGAAGAATACGATTAAACAATGCGAAGAGCCCGGGATTAAAGAAGAGGAGAAATATTGTTCGACGTCTTTGGAGTCAATGATCGATTTCACTACCTCCAAGTTAGGGAAGAAAGTACAAGCAATCTCAACCGAAGTACTAAAGGGAACAACTAAGTTGGAAAAGTATAGTATCGTTGGAGTGAGGAAGATGGCAAGCGAGAAAGCAGTAGTATGCCACAAAGAGAACTATGCGTATGCGATATTTTACTGCCACAACACGCATAGCACCAAAGCTTATATGGTTTCGTTGGCCGGTGACGATGGGTCGAATGTTAAAGCAGTAGCCGTGTGCCATACAGATACGTCGGCATGGAACCCGAAGCATTTGGCTTTTCAGGTGCTCAAGGTCAAGCCAGGAACTGTTCCAGTATGCCATTTCCTTCCTCAAGACCATGTTGTGTGGGTTCCCTACTAGATTCTACTACTATTAAGTATGCATGTTACCACTTTCCCTTCTTTTTTTTATCTGTTTAGGTTCTAGCATGTGAGATTACCATATACATATGTTACTAGCTATCTATTTTGTGTATGAGTGATATATATGTATCCAAGAAGCTTATAAAGCTACAAATAGCATGATGATGCATTATATATAAACATATATGTTATGTTATAGAATTTTTCATCTTTTTAGAATTTTTTTTACACCTCAAGCTAGTCAAAATTTATTATGTTGGCTTAATTAGGACCCTAGATTGTGTTCTTTAATTTTCCCAAATTTTAAAATGATGAGAATTAATAAATGGATCATAAGATTACAAAGTTTCAAGATTTTAAAATTGCATGATTTATCAAAATTTTGTTCCTTTTAGCTAGAGATTTTACAACTAAATACAAAAAAGAAGTGGAAATGGATTTTGATTCTTGAGTCCAATCCAGATATTCCATTAGTCAAGCGCTAATGCCCTACAACTAGAATAGTATATTGTTCTTGGGCCGATTGTCAGGGAGTTGAGACAGTTAAATTTTACTAAAATAATTTCCTATTAATCGACTAATATGCCATTTCATGGCAGTGAAGGACCTACTTTATCTATACATTAATTAAGAATTAGGCGGGCGAAATCACGTGAGAGAAAGAACCTCTTGGGATTTGGTATGTCACTTATGAGATCGATGATATCTCAACATTTTAAAATTCTGTGTTCTTTTTATGATTAGGTTGATTTAATTGGGGGAACTTACGTAATAAACAATTTTCTCTTAAACAAACAACAATAAAATTTAAAGCAATTATAGCTGCAAATTTCTTATTAAGTTAGATAACCACAACAAAACTATTATCATTCGAACAATAGTGTAAGGAGTATCATTAATGATATATATGTTAGTACAATCTTTGAGAATCAAAACTAGAAAAATTATATAAAGTGACACTATAAAATTAGGACTAGTGAAACAGCAAATATTTTTCATGTTAATCAAATAATTTAGTGGTTTGATGGAGTAAATTTTATTATGTTAATTAGATGAATAATGTAGAGGTTTGAAGGTTTTTTGTGATGTAGAAATATAGAACAAAATAGTGTCACTCTTCATACGGGATGGAATGGGTAATGCGCATATCTTAAATTCCGCGCGCGTGTTTAAAATGGTGGGATTGTCAAAATCAAAATTGTGGGATTGTCAAAATCTCAACTTTTTGGATCAATATAATTATGTAATCACACAATTTACAATATTCTAAATTTTGACAGAATTTTATATTATCAAGACCTTTCTCAAAAAAATACTTCTAAATCACGTAAACCTCGCGATTTAGTAAATCTTATCTTAAAATCACACCAAAATAAGATAGCTTTAAGGTTTGTCCAACTAAAACTGTGAAGTGCAATGCTTTGAAAATTATTCTTAATTGGAAGATTGAATTGAATAGTAAAAAATTAATGAACAATCATAATTTGTGCAACTGTACCCAACATATTTTCTCAGCAATAATTATAATAATTGTGTCTAATAATTACTTTGACTACTTTACAAAAGCCCTAAAAATAAAAGGGCCAATTGTAGCCAATTCCCTCTTATAATTAAAATGCACTTTTAAATATGTCCACACCTTTAAAGACCTTACAAAAAGTATAATTTTGATTAATAATAAAACTAGTAAATTGTTACAGCTGCACAATTTCATCAATATTCCCTCTAAATTAAATATTCCCCCAAAAACCAATTATTAATTCATTGCCCATTTGATTGCTATAATAGGCTTATCCCATTATTATTACAATATGTTTCGAATTGTTTACTCCTGGATCAGATCTAACTAGACGTCCGGATTCGAGATGATGGTGATGAATAACGAATAAACAAACACACAATGCTAAAAATGACGTAATTTGGCAATTTACCTATTACATTCGATGTTAATAGTAGAAGTTTGCATGCCCTATAATAACTTATACTTGGTCGTACACGTAACTCTTGAGTATTTTTTGTGTATTTTTATGTATATCTAGAGTCGAGATACAATGTCTTTTATATTGTAGGCAATGGTACGCAGATTCACATGGGGTCGACGGGGCATGAACCCCCCTAAAATTTTGAAAAACTTTAGGGTATTTTTAGTAGTTTTGGAGAACTCGAGGGCATAAGTTTTAAAATATTTATGTTTATATATTATAAAGTCTATAAACTATAAGGTATATATTGTAATATATTTATATTACTACGAGCATAAACTAGGACATATGTTGTAATATGAAAAAGGTTAAAAAATGATCCTAGTTGGCAGTGAGCCAAAAAAAAAAAAAAAAAAAAACCCAAAACAAAACAAGGGAAAATTAAAAAACTATTTGTTCGATTCAATTTTTCTCTCTTGTAAGGCTCCTTTTTACTCTCACTCACTCCCTGAAACAATTATTTGTGGTTGTTATGGAAATAGCTATAACTTAAACTTGTCATTTTATATTAGGAAATTGGTTCTTTGATAAATGGGTTATTCGGTGATAAATTTTTCGTATGTATGGATTTAGATGGAAAGGGTACGGTACAAATATGTGAAACAAAACTCATTTCTTGCCAAATTTATATTAGGGTGATTTTAAATGCACGTACTAAATTAGGCTTCTCACCCCACTTAAATTTTTTACATTAAATATTGTTAACCTAAAATAACCTAATTAAAATCAATAAACTCACCCCCATCAAAATGTCTCACGCTATTGTCGCTGTTTTATCCGAGCATACTAAAATCCTTTATTCTCTTATTCTTTTGTGTCTTGTAGCGTTATTTTTCTCGCTCTTTCTTCCATTCTATACTATAATATCCAGCCTTTGCTTCTTTTCGTTTGTTAGAAGTTTTCTAATCTCAACTTAATGAGTAGCGAAACTAATTTGCAAAAGGTTGAAGAATATGATTTCGTCTCTAACTTTAAAAGTCTGTAAATTTTCTTCATTAATTCTATTTGTTCTGATAAAGTGCATCATTTATTTCTTTAATCTATATTTCTCTTTGATTGAATTTTAATATATTCAACGAATTACTTTGTTCAATATCACTTCGATATTCTGAGTTAAAAAGGGCAACCCTAAGTACCATTAATGCCGATGAGTTTTATTCAAATCTCATGTGTTACCTCCCCTTCTATGGCTACCAGTTTGGCTTTTGTTATGAAGATTGCCTAACAATTCCGGCCTACATTGATGTCAGGCAGAGTGGAGTCAGGAATTATTATACCCAATTTTTATGCTACCTCAATTTCCATGCAAATTCCACTCATAATTTGATGAATTCAATGCAATTGAATTTTTGTGGATATTAGTGGCAACTTATTCGTCACTAAATGTTTATCTTTTATAGAGATTTTGCTTTTAATAAACTCACCCCACCTAAGGGGTTAGTTGAAAGTTTTTTTCAAAAATCAATGGGGTGAGAAGAAAGTTATCTCAAAGTGGGGTGTGAAGACTAATTAAGTGCGTATATTTAAAATCAACTTTTATATTATTGAAGACAAAAATGCCCATTTAGCATTATTTTCAAATGTTGATATCCAATAAGATAACATTTATCACACCCTTATTTAAAAAAAAAATTACCTAGAATACTTGAAACTTTATAAATTTACAATTAATATATATAGAAATACAAATTACCAAACAATTGACTACATTATTTTTCATATATTCTTATTTTTGCCTTTAAATTTGTAAATTTCACTACAACATTTTTGAAAACTTGTAGTGAACTTCTAAATTCTGACATAATCTTTTTTCCTTTTTTTTTTCAAGTTATAATTTTTTTTTGCAAATTTGCAGTGAAATTTATAAATTTTACTTCAAGTTTGCAATGAAACTTGTAACTTTAATTAATGTTTTGTAACAATTTTTTTTAAAAAAATGGTGTTATAATGTTATCTAATGAATCTATTCAAGATAAACAAAAATTTAATTAGCAAATTAGGAAACAAGTCATGGTAGAAAATAATTTTTATCTATAATATATATATATATATATATATGTGTGTGTGTGTGTGTGTGATATAATATATTTATATTGGTAAAAATGTTAAATCTCACGCAATTAATTCTAATTGTATACTTGTTATTATTTACAATAATAAAATCTATTCTTATCATATTAAAATATCTTATTTTAAATCTTTTGAAAAAATATAATTATATAAAGAATTTTTCTCCCCTTGATAAATGTAAAATTTCTTGTGCGTTATCTTTTTGATTTGTCATAGATTCATTGAATTTATCTTGGATCTGTGCGGCCCCAAGTGAACCTACTGCAGCAGTAACATGTTTTGGGCTTCATCATCTATCTATTACAATAATTTACAATATCCAAACTTTGGATATCCGCTTCGTTCTAAATTAAGAGTTTATTGTATTTTTTAAATTATTTTAAACTAACAATTCATTTTTTTAAAAAAGATAATCGATGTATCAACACTAATTATATGAAATAAATTTTGTTTTAACTCATTTATCTAGTTGAAATTAATGTGTTCTTAACAAATGTAAAAATTAAACATAAACTATTAATAAAAGGGACCTAAGCAGATCAATTGGATAGTGTATACTAATTTTTGGGTTTAGTCTTGGTTGAATTTGAACTAGGCTGAGTGTGATGAAATTTTATGCCCTAATTCTCAAGCATCAAGTAGCTTAGACCATAATAGGCACGACCTGCTTATAAATTACAAATATGCATTTGCAGGCCCCATTTATACTCGAATACAACAATTCGTAGTCAAAACTAAAAAAAACCAAAGTTAGCAAAGTACTTAAAACTGCTAAAAAAAAATCCTCAAATATCACAACTCTCGTAACTTGTATCAAAAGTTTCAAAACTGGTTGAAAATTAATAAATAATTCTCTCCATTTATACATAGGGATGGCTAAAAAAATTACGAGCTCGGATCCTTGATCCGAATGAAGCGCACATACAAATATATAATCGGGGCAAGTTTCAGGCGGGGATTAAAAGAAAATTTGGGCTCGAGTTGGGGACGGAGAATAGGGTCTCCACCATGAACTCACTTTGATATGCTTTGTTAATGTTTCATAGTGTTTTGCTTCTATTTAGACCACTAGATATTGGCGCACATGCAATGCATGTGTAAGTCTTATTTTCATGAGAATCCGTACCCTACAAGGACAATAATAGAGATACCAAATTCTCCGAACTTGGAATGAAAACGGGGATAAAGTGGGAATGGAGGTTACAAACTCATTCCCCTCACCAATGTCTTTCTTATTTACGTGGACTTACATTTAAGTTCAGCAAAAACACGCCATAATCATAAATATAGGTAGATATCGAACATTTAGCCAAGTTTAACAGAGATCGAATTTTAGCACAATAAATAATTCGTTTCGGACTAAAATAAGTTGATGAGACTCACATGACAACATTTATGGACAAATTTGAAAATTTCCAAAATTTAAAATATACTATATAAATGATGATATATTATTGTTAAAATAAGGATGATGTTATATACTCCCCTATTTTGTAGCCATAACACCAAAATTTTGAAACAAGAATTTTTTATTTTTTATAGGGACAACTAAAATATTAACTATTTGGTGTTGTGACTACAAATTAGGGGTTGGTTACCCATTACATAACATATAAGTCCGTAGCAAGTTACTGACTTAAAGGTTAACATTTGGTGGTAATTTACCGAGTCAGAGGTTAAAATTTAGTAAACTTTTACCAAGATCAAAATGTCAGTGAAATATTTTTAAAAATTGATTCGGCCAAAGTTTGCCAAATGTCAAATCAGTGGAAGGTTACCGAATCGAATGTTGAAGTTCGGCAATAAGATACTGATTCGATGCTTAAATTTGGAGTGTCATCATACGGGGTTGGTTGACATACAAGTCGGTAGCAAGTTGTCGACTTAAAGGTAAATTTTCAGTGGCAATTTATCGAGTTAAAAGTAAAAATTTGGTAATCTTTTGTAAAGATCAAATGTTAGTGAAATATTTTTAAAAATTGAGTCAGCCAAAATTTACCGAATGTCAAATTGGCGGAAGTTTACTAAATCAAATATCAGAGTTCGGCAACAACACACCGATTCGATACTTAATTTTGAAGTGTTATCAAATAGGTGCCATAATCAATAATTATTAAATTATAGTATTAAAGTTACATTAGTGTTTTAGTTAGAAAATTGAAGCGCCTATAACATCACCCTTAAAATAATATTTAACTTTAAAATTATACATACAACTTTTAAAATTAATATTTTACTTGAAAAAGGTAAATTTTAACAATCATGCTGCACTATATAAAAGGCATAATGCCCCACACGTTCCTTTTTATTTCAAACCCTCAATTTATCAAAATCTTTTCTTCCCTCCACTCCAACTCTCTCTCTCTCTCTCTCTCTCTCCCCCCCCCCAAGAGTCCGTTACACTCTCAATATCAGCGGCCAGATCCACGGTGCACGGAAGATTCTCCGACGACTATCGCCTTTCAAATCATCACTGTTCCCAAAAGGACTCGGACGTGGTTTTGAACACACTGCTTTAGCCCTTAATTTTACCCCTCTAGGGTTTTGAAGCACAAAAAAATAAATAAAAAATTATACACAACTGTAAGTTTCTGCTATACATATATCCATATCTCAGTTTTGTTAATTATTTCTTTTTATATCATCGATGGACTTATTCAACGCATTCTAAGTAAGAAATTTGCTGCAATTTTTGTTTGAAACCTCTAGGGTTTTGAAGCGGAAAAATTATAAACATCTGTAAGTTTCTTCTATACATATCTCCATTTCTCAATTTTGTTAATTTTTTCCTTTTTATCTCCTGGATTATCTTATTCATGTATCTGAGTGAGAGATTTACTGAAATTTTTGTGTGGAAGATAATATCTCGTCCAGCAAAAAATGAAAAAAAACCCCCTAGAAAATAGCGAAAGATTCTCATTTAGTTTGTTAAACTCTTTTTAAGTGTTTGCATAAAACCATATATGGAACTATTGTTAATTCTCACATTGTTATTTTTTAGGGTGATTACTATGTAAATTTAGGGTTCTTAATAGATAAGTTTTATCGTCTAGGGTTTTAAGTAGAAAAATTATAAACAACTGTAACTTTCTATACATACATATCTATATTTCTCAGCTTTGTTAGTTATTCGTTATTCATTGAATGTAGTGAGATATTTACTGAATTTTTTTGTTTAAAAGATTATATTATATTTTTTTTTGGGAACATTACTATTGTTTAATTCTTACATTTCGTTTAGGTGATTACTATATAATTTTAGGGTTCTTAATAGATTATTTTTATCTCGACGTTTTAGTGACCATAGTGTGAAGTAGAGGTGTCCACAAAATTATTTATGTCAAGATTTAGGCATATTTCATGTGAGAATTTACAAGGCAAATTGATCGTACTAAAATTATTTTGTTTAAATTTTGTTAGTTATATTTTGACTCAGGGCCCGACAACTTTTCCGAACAGACAACTCTTCAGGCCCCCCTTGTAATTTATGGTGGGTATGAGTTGGAATATGTTATACGGCATGAGTAGATCAATGTCAGCCCATTCACTGAGCTGAAACAAGTTTCTTGTAATGGGTAATTGAATCCAAAGTGCCTCACTTGCAGGTGTTTATGAATGGGAAAAATGATTTTTCTCAAATAGGAATAGAAGTAGAATTTTGGAAAGTTAAAATTAACGTAGTAATATTGTTTTTCCTACAATTTATCATGTACAATAGTATTTATGTTTTTCATTATTTTTAGTAGCATTTCTGTTTGGGGAAATCATTGATGTTTATAATGCTTAGTTGTGGTTTGCTTTTGAATTGAGCACAGCAGTTTTTGTTGGTCATAGCAGATAAATGCTCCGCATAAGTGTATGGATTTTTAAATAGTGCATTTCATGTTTCAGGTGCTACACTGACTACTAACTGCTTTGCAAGAGTTATGTCCCGTTTGGCAGAAGCCGATAAAGTCGACAACCCTGAATTTAAATGGGGTAAAAAGAGAGGAGTTGGTGGAAAAAAGAAAGAGGTTCAGTTTTATGAATCTTTTACTTATGATGGCTTGGAATACTGTTTACATGACTGTGTATACATGCACAAGGAAGGTGAACCTGAGCCTTATATCGGGAAGCTAATAAAGATATGGGAGACTCCAGACAAGTCAAAGAAAGTGAAGGTTCACTGGTTTTTCCGCCCTTTGGAGATATTGAATTGGCTTGGAGATGGAAAGGCACTAAAGAAAGAAATATTTTTAGCATCTGGTGAAGGTGTTGGTCTTGCAAATGTCAATACCCTGGTACCGAATATTCAAACATTTGTATTTTCTGCCGTTACATTTGTAGATAGAAAGTAAGAATTTTTAACCACGTAATGGCAATGATATTTTTTGAGTAATCTGTAATCATACATGACTGCAGTCATCAATATTGATTGAAACTGTTCTGACCGTTCATATTAAAATTGCTTCTATGTATGGATATATTTTCCCCTTTACTGTTTAACCAAATCTGATATTATAAAGGCTAGATGGAACCCAGCCACCTTGATGCTGTGTCGCGTTTTTTAGTTCTCAATTTTACCACTGCAGTCTTCTTTTTCATAAAAAGTATATTTTTAACGAAATTTGAACCTTTGCTACTACTCAAGTTGACCACGGGCTCAACCTTTTGCTACTATGCCACTTACTACTTTTATTCATATGAGATGTATACAAATGGCACTTGCATCGTGCGTGCAGAGTAAGCTTGTCTGCACAAATTGAAGTGAAAAGTCCTTGAGCAGAACAAGAATTACAAATAAATCTATCTGTATTCCTTCTGATGGTAACTGGAGGAACTTCATTCGAATTGAACTGACTACACTTGCTAATTCTCTGAATATATTAACCAGGAAGCAATCTCTGGCAAGTGCAATGCTGTATGCATTTCGAAGGACAACAGAAATCCCCAACCTTCGGAGGAAGAACTTAAAATGGCTGACTTTGTATTTTACCGTACTTTTGATGTTCAACACTGTACTGTATCGGATAAGATGGATGATAAAGTTGGTGGGCTAGAAGGTACATCTCTCCATATCCTTAATTATCCGTTAACATTTATTTTTAAATAGGTTTTGCAGTGAAAATTCATGTTTGTTGTTTTCAATGTTGTCACAGTTAAATATATATTTAACAAAAAAGAGAGTGAAAAAGCCAATGGTGTTCCAAAATTTGATTATGATAAGGAGGATGAAAAGAATGATATAGCACAAAACCTGACAGAGGAGTTAAAAACTCCAAAAGCAGATGGAAATTATGGTAATTCGGCGATGAACGTAGATGCAGATGTGAAAGATTTGCCTGTAAAGCGGGACCCTTTACCTGGTAGTGTGAAAGATTTGTCTAATACAAAGGATTCTTTACTAGGAAAACCTGCAACTGGAGCTCGTGTGCGTTCAAGTGAAGTGGCTTGTCTGGAACGTGTATTAGGTGAAAAAACTATTAGCGCCAAAGGTAATTCTAACAAGGTCGAGGTTAAAGTGAACAATGCTCAGGCCATTCAACCTAAAGTTGAAGGAGAGGGTTAAAGATGGTAAAGACATTGCTGCCTTTGATGATAGACCTTCTAAGAAAGCAAAGTTTGGTGATTCGGTGAACTTATATGATGACAAGAGCATGAATAGCACTAAGAAGTTATCTGTCAATGGAAATGATGTGAAGGCTTTGGCAATAACAGCTAATTCATCTGAAGGAAAAACAAAATCTAGATTTGGGAAGGATTCTCTTGGGATTGAAAAAGGAGTAAAATCCGCTAAAGTTGATAGTTCTTTTAAAGTGCCCGAGGATAGGAACAAGAATGGGGATCAAAAGTTTACCAAGAATTTGGATGGGAATTTTGCAAAGGACTTCGTAGCATCCCTCGATAGAACAAAATCTAAACTTCCGATGGATTCTCTTGGCCTGAAAAAGGCGCCTCTGAAGGAAAAGATTGATGAGAAAATAAGGAAGCTTTCCAGTGGTAAGTTGGCTAAGGTCTCTATTTCAGAGTCTGCAGATGATGATAAGGAAAAAGAAGGTCAGGTGTTGGAAGTCACAAGAAGACCAGATGCTGTAAGTTTTATCACAGTAATTTTTTTGATTCTTTTCTAAAATATTATTGTTTTCAATAACGAAGATGGCAACCATATGGTGTAATAGCGATCATTGTGCTATATTGTGCTATATTTCTCTCCTTTTTAGATAAAGATTGAGGAATATGTAAAACAAATTTAAAGATTTCTAATTACTAACTAATGTGAGGTTTTCTGCTGAAGGAAACTAATTGAATGATACGGTGAATTGAAATGCCGTTTGAAGAATTAGCTTGGCTATATATTTAATATTATGTGTTTGTACTATTCAATATTTCATAAGCACCTTGAAACATGTTCTAATGTTTTTTGTTATTTAAGTAAGAATCTGTGACAAGTTTGTATAAGATTTTGGTGAGGTTGTCAAGGGATTTCCATAAAATGGAGACAGAGGATCTTGTGTTAGTGGCCAGTGAGGTGGTGGATGTGTTCAGAATGAAGAAGGGAGGAGTAATTCTGATGATCTTCTGTGAGAAAGCTTATGATCATGTTGATTGGGGATTTGCGGATGAAGTGTTAGCAATGAAAGGCTATAAAAATGGATGAAGGAATTGGATTAGGGGTTGTTTGGTGTTTGTTCATTTTTGGGTTTTGGTAAATGCAAGGCCTAGTGGGAAATTTGGAGCATCTAGAGTTTTGAGGCAAACTGATCCCTTGTCACCTTTTCTTTTCATATTTGTAGATATCTTGGGTAGATTGGTGGAGAAAGCAAGGAATGTGGGATTGTGGGTTTGGTTGATGGATTTCAGTGAGGAGTGATAATGTTGAAGTTTCTCATTTATAAGTTGATCCCTTATATAGGCTCTCTTTGAATAAAGGGGAGTTAATTTCCTCATTAGCTCTGTTGAATTCAGGTACTCTAGAAGTTTCAATGAGAGAGACATAGTAGAACTCCTTTCTTTGATGAATATTGTGGAGGGGGTGAGGGTGATGCTTGGGTGTAGAGATCAGAGAAAATGGTTATTAGATGGCAAGGGGTTTTCTTGTTCTTATCTGTAATTGTCTTGCTAATTCCCCATTGGATCTGTTCTTTGCATTGTCGAAATTTATATGGGCAGCCATTTACTTTCTAAGTCACAAGTTTTCATATGGTTAGTTGGACATTGTGTTCTATTGTAAAAGAGAAGACCTAATCAATGCCCCATCTTGGTGTGCGTCATGCAAAACCGCGGGGGGAACTTTTGATCATATCTTGTTGTATTGCTCCTATTCTAGTTTTGTTTGGGACAGGGTATGTATAGAATTTGGTTTTAGCAGGGCGTCCAAAATCTGCTGCATAATTTTTATTTATGGAGCTTGCTCTTGAAGGCGAAGAGTCAAAATCACAAGAATTTGGTTTTAGCAGGTCGTCCAGTTTGTTCAGTTCGTTATCTCTTGATGATCTTTGGAGGGATTGGTATGCAGCTGTGGTTTGAAGGATTTGTCCGTAACTTTGGCCCGGGGTTTTTTTGTGGGGAGTCAATTAGTTGTTTGTTTTTTATGTTTATTTTTTATCTCCATGTTTAGTTAATGCTGGTTATTTTGTGCTTTCTTTTTCTTTGGGGCTTTTGGTTGACTTCTTGTAAACCATCAGTCCCTCTTTGCTTCTATTGATTCTCTTTTCTCAATATAAGTTTCGTTTCTGATCAGAAAAAAATAAAATAAAAATTGAATCAAAGGATTTTTGAGGAACAAGATGAACAAAAAGAATGGAGATGGGAGAGAATCAAGTTTGTAGCATCTCTATGGGCTTCACATGCCAAATTCTTGAAGTGTTTTAAAGTTAAACGAGATCATATATAATTGGAGGGCAATTCTTTGTAAACATAATTGATCCTTGCAGTGTATTTGCAGTGTATTACTCTCATGTTTTAGTAAATTTGCACTCTATGATGGTTCTGCGCCATGCTTTGTACCTCAACGTTCAAGTGGGGAACTTCACACATGAGGTGGAGTGTTGGGAAGCACGATATAAATAATTGGCGTAGTATCTAAATTCTAAGGGCTTAAATTATTGTGAGCAGGCACGAATTGGTCCACTGCCTAACAACTTTAGCTTTTAGGTGAGATGGTGATTTAACATGGCATCAGTGCTTCGGTTTCTACAAGGTCTTTAGTCAAGTGTTTGTTGTTTGCATTTGATTCCTCCTTTTTGTTAGTAAATTTGCATTCTCTTACAGTTGTACATGGTGAATTTGGTATGTGTCTCCACACAGAGGTTTGCACGTGAAGGGGGGGTGTTGGAAAGCATGATGTATATTGTTGACTCACTTCCTAATTGCTTAACCTGTTGGGAGAGAAGGTTTCAGTAACGACCCTATAGTTTTGGGCAGGTTGCTGTATGTGCCCCGGTATGGCTGCTATGGGTGTTGGTAGGCTACATTATATTGGTATTCAACCCGCGTCCTCTGGTTAGTTAAATTGAAATGTGTAGTGTTGGAAAGTATAGTTTACATTGATGACCCACTCTAGCGGTGTTTGATAAGAAGGAAAGTTATGCGTTCCTGGCGAACAAGCTGTCTAACTCTGCTATTTTTCTCCTTTGAAATGGAATTGGATTGGAAATCTATTTGTCCACAAAGATTGAAGCTCGTAATATGAACCTTAATCATGAGAAGATAAATGTAAACAAGCAAAATAGTAGGGGCTTTAGGAACGCTGATTTTGTTGCGTGTTGTAACCAATGGGTGGAAGATGTTTTGCATGCTCTTAGGGACTCTCCTTAAGTGAGAAAGAGCTGGTTGGTGCTTATGAGAAAAAGGGAAATTCTTTTTTCAGGCTTAGTTTGAATGAATGGATTAAATGCTATGGTGGGAATGAATATAAGGTGACGTCTTAGGAAGATTGTTCTTATGGTCTAGCATTTTCTATGTCAGCACTGTGGACTTTGAAGAGGAACTGAATAATTTTTTTGGCAGTTTTGGGGAACAACCTGAAACGGTTTTTTGTTATTATTTTAAGATTCACTATTGATATGGAAGAATGCTTTAAAATTCCAAAAGAAGAGCCTTACATTAAAATGCCGAAGCCCCATCAAGTGGCTCGAACCACCCAGTCAGTGGGTTATATTGAATACACATGTTAGTTTGATTCATTATTCTAAAGCCAGCACATTGGATATAATTCATGATTCCAACTGGGAAGTGGGGTTTCACAAGGAGTATGGAATGTTATGATATTCTCATAACAGAGTCGACGTGGATCA
Source organism: Lonicera japonica (assembly GCA_021464415.1). NCBI lineage: Eukaryota > Viridiplantae > Streptophyta > Magnoliopsida > Dipsacales > Caprifoliaceae > Lonicera > Lonicera japonica. Next base: position 52,966,913 of record CM038470.1, read on the forward strand.
AGTTTGGCCTTCACGTAGCTTAAGAGTACTTGATCAATTAGATGGGGACATTATTAGAGATCATCCTCTGTTGTCTGGTGATGGAATGCGAAAGATCGATCCAAAATCCATGGAGATTACAGGAGAAGAAGATTGCAAGAGAGGAATTTATGTGCTGATGGGATGTGGAAATTAGGCTTGTAAAGAGGCCAGGAGGTTAGCATATTTGGTTATTCTCCTATAGTATCCCAAGGACTCTATGGGATGTTGGTTTAGAATATTTTGTTTTTGGGCAAAGACCCTCCTTCGAACTCAAGAAAAAGTGTTTGGTACTCAACGAATCTATACTATTATATAAAGTGAGTTCCCGTTTCAACAGCCAAATGAAGTTGCATCATAGCTTTGTAATGCCTATTTTTCCCTTGCAATCTTTCTTTTTCATAAAACAAATGCTTGCAATAGTACTTGTGTTCTTGCTTCTTTGTAAATTAAACATTTTTCTAACCACTACGCCACTTATCAGTTTTGATAATTATTTTATTTTATTCAAATTAAATGTACACAAACGCATTGCGTGTGTAGGGTAATCTAGTGCGAAGAATGTCTATTCTTATAGAATAGATCGCCAGCCATCCTCCTTGAAGTTTGAATCAATCACAGGTTAGGTTGCTCAGTGAGTGAGCAAGATGATTGATTCTTATACAACGAGTTATAGTCAGTACTCAGTAGTACTTCCATAGTTACTCATGAGGGTCCCACCCTTGGTTGTGGACAAGCTACAACCAAGACTTTTAATGGTTCACAAATGCCTGTGTCCACTTGTCCAATGAAGCTCCTAGGCCTCAGCTCTAGACTCCGCTAGTGTCAACAACACCTCCAAGTCTTCCTCTTGGCCTAGGAGGATGGACGACGTCCTTGCCTCGGATTAGTTTCTATGAACCCAAAATTTACAATGAGAAATTTGTCCAGCGAACACTCTGTGATGAGTAGATGATGTACAAGTTGATCTAGTGCTTGGTGGGTGTTCTTTTGACAATGAGTTTTTTGTTATACAGTTTCTCCCTTCAGAGAGAGAGTTTTTATTTTTTTAAAAGGAAAGGTCCAATAATAACGAACCCCCCCACCCACCCCAAAACCCTGGATGAGACTTTATTATGTGCAAACCGTCACTAAGTCAGTTGTAGTTTCAATAGCTTTTGGAGGTCTTTATTATGTGGTTTTGTCATTAAAACATGATTGAGGACTTGTAGTTGAACAGCCTGTTGCTGCAATGGTTGAATGGTGGTGTTATTTCTTCTGAACCTTTGTAATGGTGTGGGAAATTCACCCATTTTCAGTATTGCTCATAATATCATAGTGAAATTGTTAGCAGAAAGTTAGTGTTTGAGTTGATAATTGCACATGATTATAAGGTCCTGCTGCTTGTTGCGCTATTTGTTTGTTGTTGTTGTTGCTGCTGTCGAAACATTGTTTAGGTAAATATTACTTCTTACACATATATTCATATGCTTACAGGAGGATAGAAGCAACTGGTTTAGGGCACTTGTAAGTATTCCTTCCTCATTGCACTCTCTATCTCTCTCTCTATATATATGTTATGCTTGTAACTATCTCTTCTGAAATCCAATGAATATTAAAATTTTGTCATATGGATATTCCTGTGCCTAACATTTTTTTGTTAACAGATGAAGTTTCTGTTAGCTAATAGCATTTAAATTCCCAGTTTGGCTAATTTTTCGTTTCTTCTAATCTTAACAAAATGTGTCTCTTGTTGATCTTTTGCTTTTAAATTCATTATTCATCTACTGAGATGATAGATGATTGTTTGTCTTGATTGTTTAAATTAATTATTGACGTGCTTCCGTTAAACTACATTTGTCCTTCTGTCTCTATTCTGTTTTCATTTACAATTTACTTCATCGCCTTTATTCCCTGTTTTTGATGCAAGTAGAAAGCCTTGTCCGTGCACACGTTTCTTAAATTGATTGAACTGATGAACCAATTATTTAAATTTCCTAGTTTCAGAATATGAATCCAAATGTGGATCTTATAAAATGATAAAATGTGATTAGGTCATTATTGGATTGTTTTGTCATGTGATTGACACGGTTCATTAGTTATTTTCTTCAGGTTTTGCAGAAGATATCTAAATAACAGTGCCAGTGTTCTTTTAACATAAAAATAACACTCTTATGCTATATAATGAATGCGCGCACACAAATATATAGTGTGTTTTCGGAAATAAGGGTATACTTCTAAACCAAGGGGTAGCCTAGTTGCACGGGCACTTACTTCACAACCTGTAGGTCAACAGTTCTAGTTACCCCCATAACATGGAGCCTTTAGGTGTTGAGCAAGTAAAAATTCATTGTCCATGGCACTGTTCACGTTTATATAGAATTAGTCATGTTTATGGCACTATCCAGTGTATAGATGACATGTACTCAGCACTATATGGTGTGGTTATGCATATGTCATTCTCCCTGTTTATATACACACTTCTTCCTACGGTAGTATCCACATTAGAACTGAAATGTCCCCACAACGCGACACACATTTATATTGTGTCAATGGCAAGCTGTTCCTACCAATTTTTAATCAACTAGACTAATAATATTTATATTTTATTTACACATCCCCACATGTATATATATTCAATTTGTAATGTGCATATATATATATAAATTGTCTGAGGGAGCGGGGAGTCGTGTGGCAGGGAGGTTTATTGTTTAATATATGGAGCAGCACTTGTAGTTCAGCTTTCTCTTGGTGCATGTTCAGAAGTTCTCCAAAGTGTGTGCCTAATGCTACAAAAGTGATTAAACAACTCGAGGTGTTTTAGAGGGGGGTGATGCTATGGCTCAAATCAATACTATTCCTTTATTTATTATATTTGCCTACTATTTAGGTAGAACGCCCTACCCAATCCTCACTAGGAAATTGGAAGAACCCTTAAAGGATTCTTTTTTTGGGTTGGGAGGAGGGGTGAATAACAATTTAAAAGTTCACCAAGCTAGGAATCCCAAATTCAATCATAAACTTCCAAAACAAAAGCTTATGAGAAAACCACCACATGACAAATCAACAACCATTATTGATGTAAGTTATATCTATGCAAAGAGACTATCGATGTGACAAATCGCCACGCTCAAGTCTTGCATATATCTTTTTCCACTCTAGCTAGCAATTGCCTTCATTAAACCCCAATGTACATTGCTCATGCTTCACATTGCGCCTAGCCTTGAAATCATTGTCCCTTTGGATGATGGAATCATAACTCTAAACTAGACCTCGAAGCACACGCCCGCCAAATTGCCACTCATGTGGCTCACTCATTTTTCTTGTGGCATCTCCACCCATTTAATTTAAAAATAGATGAATCATAATGAAGTCAATAACAACCCCAAGTAGTTGCCTCAGTGGTAAGGGCATATTTGTGTTTGTGTGGTTAGGTGCACGATCTCAGGTTCGATTTCCCGCTGTGTCAAGATTCTTGGGGCCACTGGGGCATCTCTCGGTTGATAAGCGCCAGGGTCTCGGTTGATAAGCGCCAGGGTCTAGTGAGATAAGTTGGGGGTGGGGCCCAGATACCCACAGTTACAAAAAAATAATAATAATGAAGTCAATAGCATGTGTACAGGATGAGAACAAAACTAATCGAGTATGGTGGACAATGTATGTGTGGATGAAACATGGTAAACCTTGTGTGATCATCTGCGTATGGTACGTTATGCAAGCTAAATGGGCGTGGAACATGAGAAGCACAAGCTCACGTGAACAAAAGAAACGTGGTTCATTAATTTCCTTTTTCTTTTTTTGAAACCATTGAAATTAGATTTTGACTATTTGTTAAGCCCCAAATAAGATGGCCCAAACTTTGACTTCAAGGACATAGAAGTAAACCTAACATAAGTTGAACTATACCAAAAAATATTTTCCTAAAGTAGCATTCAACTTGGAAACTTGAATTTCACAAAGCCCAAGCATGTTCTTGAATTGGTCCTCTTTTTCGTAAGCCTTGCGTCATTTTGTTGTATAGATGTTGCCTTATATTTCGATCATCAATGGATGCATACAAACGTCCACGGATGCTTGCATCCATTCCACGTTTCGTAGTTAAACATATTATCTTTTTCGTCCAGCCTTGGGAGGAAAGAATGCAGGGTGCACATGAGCAAGGAAGGCTTGTACTACTTCAAAACTTGGATTCAAAGTATACTTCAGGAGAAGTAGAGGTAATGTTTGTTGCATTTTACATGATCAATCTCTTTTTATCGTTAGCTACCATCAATGTTCTGAAAAGCGCTAGGCAGAAGTCAGGCGGTTGGAGGGGCCCTGGTGCGTTGAGCCCCCAGGCGGCCGATTATTTATTCATTAATTTTACAATGTAATACTACAAAATTTCTAGCTTACTTCTGAGAAGAATCTTAAGATTTCATTGTTCGAAGATTTCTTAGAATTCAATAATAGCCCTGGCCCAATCACACTATCGAACTCCAAGTGGCTAGGTAGCCATCTAGCCACCTTGGCGGGGCTTTTTTAGAACATTGTTTACAATTTGTTTTGTGTAGTGTCTTGTGAATTATTCAACATCTTTAATTAGACCATTTATTATGTTTCGAATATATTGTGAATTTTTTTACTCAAAACATTCGAACAAGTACCTCAAAACTTGCCTTCCTTTTCTAAAAAAATTGAAATAAGGACACTTGACCAAGTGAGAGAATAAAGTATAAACATTGCAAAATGTAGTTTGGAGTGCTTGGTGCCTAAGATTGGAATTTGGGAACATGAAGACCCATGGGTTAGGAGTTATATTTAGATCCAAATTTACCTTTTTGAATGATCCTCATTTTGGCAAAGAGTATATGTATCTTTGTTGAAGAAGCTCCCACTTAATCAAAGGTGGACTTAAACTCAAATACATTTTGAGCTTAGAATTAGTCAACACACAAAACATGGATTGAACACCTTCAATGTTTATGGATCACACACAAACTCAACGCCTTGCGGAATTAGATGTTCACAAAGATGAACACATGAATATGCTTAACACACATACCTTAAATGGTTGGATAGTATTGATGTATAAGACTACATTTAAGATTTTTAGAACATCTTACACAACTCTTTGGTTAAAGGAAAAATGTCGTTGGATTGGTCCATGTTGTGGGCTATAACACATTTGAGAATTGTCCGTAAACATGCATTCCTTTTAAGTGCTTAGTGTTATCAAGGCTAAGATTGGGGTGCATAAAGTGGTGGCTAAAAAGAATTAATTTCCCTGGAAGGAGTGGCTACTCGAGCTTTTATGGATACAGGAGCTTCTTGCAACTTTGTGTCCTTCAAATAAACTCAGAAAGGATGGGGCTCAAAGTCACCAAAGAGGATGATATCCTTGAAGGTGGTTAATTTGGCGACCAAACAAATCCATGACATTACAAAAGGGTTTGCATAACCATGGGAGAGTGGACCAACGTAATTGATATATCAATAATATTTAAGGATGACTTTGGAGGTGTGAAACTAGCTACTTGGCGTTTCTTTAAGTGAATTCGTGACGCTAGTTAAACTCATACCAACGAAAATACCACGTGTGCATTATTGATGGTTTATTAAGGGCTATTCATCTAAAGCAACACCTTTGGCGGATATTTTGAAGAAGAGTTGGACATTTAAATGAGTGGATTAATGTCAAAAGGCATTTAAAGAACTTACGAGGCTATGATTGAAGTGCCTTATTTCTTATGAGAGTCGTAAACTGCACGATACTGAGAAGTACATGGTGCAAAATGTGAGCCCCGCCCATGGGGGCGATAAATAATGAATAATAGTACGCAAATACATTGTAAATTACAACAATGTCCATGGTACAACGGTATATTTTCTATTGTCCAAATTACAAATATGCTCAAATGTTTCTCATGAGCTTCTTACTGCGTCCTAACCGGCTCACTATGAGCACATATGGAAGTGCACGTTTACGAGGCTATAATTGAAGTGCCTCATTTTTTATGAGAGTTGCAAACTGCAAGATACTGAGAAGTATATGGTGCCATGGGGCCGATAAATAATGAATAATAGTATACAGATACACCACAAAATACAATAATGTCCATAATACAACAGTATATTTTCTATTGTCTAAATTACAAATATGATCAAATCTTTCCCACAAGCTTGTTACTGCGTCCCAACCCACTCTCACTATGAGCACACATGGAGGAAAACATGTATGGGAATATACAGAGTACAAAAGGTTTCCGTGTAAATAATTCAACAATAACTAATACCACACATATGTATTAGATAAAAAGATACAGCCTCACAGCCGGTTCTCTCTTGGTCACATGCCAAGTACCTAGCCAACCTTGCCGCACCTCACCCACGCCGATTGCAATGCAACATATTTGGGATTGTTGGCAAATCCAGCAGGTATACTTGGACCATGCACCAATCAATCCTGTTGGCATTTCAGCCATCGCATAATATCGAACAAACATGGCCAATATCACAGAGCTAACAAATATGGATATGTCAAAATGAATACAAAGCAGGAATAACAAAAGAATGCTGTAAAGCTTTAAGGTCTCGTTTGGTTCACATATTTGAGGACTCAAGAAAGGAAAGTCTTTACTTTCCTTTGTTTGGCAAGCACAAATTTTGGAAACACTTTCGCTGACAGGGGAAAGTAGGGGGTAAAACCATTCCTCTCAAAACCTATGGGATTGATTTTCTCATGTAATTTCTAAGCATTTATTATAAAAATTTTGGACAACAATACCCTTACCTAAATACTTTCCACACTTTACCAAGGGAAAGACAAGGGAATTGATTTTCCTTCCGTGAACCAAACGAGGCCTAAAGGAATGCATAGTAAGTACTTCTCATACCTCAAAAATACCATACATAAATAAATCAGCGTACGAATCCAAGGGGTTGCCACAACGGTAAGGGCAAAATTGGGAATGTGTGGGTAGGGGCACAGTCTCAGGTTCGATTCCCCGTTGCGTGAAACCTTTCTTGGGCCACTGGGGGCGTCTCCCGGTCGAGCAACCAGGGCCTCATGGGATTAGTGAGGGTGGGGCCCCGATACCCATGGTTATCAAAAAAAAAAATCATCGTACAAAGCTTCCATCGTCTTCTTTCTCTCTCTCGATTCCTCTCTTTTTCTCGCTTATTCTTTCTTCTTTCTTGTGCCTTCAAGAAACTAAGTGGGTTGGAGCTAAGGCGAAGGAATTAGACACTTCGGGTTTTAAGCTTTGGTACACTGGTAAGGTTAAGTCGATAAATGGAGTGGGTATAATTGTCGACAAATGGTGGAAGGACATTGTAGATGTAAAGAGGGTAGGAGATAGGATCCTAGCCCTAAAATTTGTAGTGGAGCAAGACACTTTTAATGTGATCAGTGCTTATGCACCTCAGGTCGGGTGTGAAGAACACCTCAAGATAAAATTTTGGGAGGACTTGGAAGGCTTGATTCAGGATATACCACTTAGAGAAAAGATTTTCCTAGGAGGGGATCTGAATGGGCACGTAGGGAGCTCTTCTGAAAACTATAGGGGGGTGCATGGAGGTTATGGCATTGGGGTGGTAAATACCGAGGGAAAATCTATTCTTGATTTCTCGTCTGCTTATGATCTTACGGTTGCCAATACATGTTTTAAGAAGCGGGAGGAGCATCTCATCACATACAAGAGGGGCAACATGCTCCCAGATCGACTTCTTCCTCTTTAGGAAAGGAGATAGAAAGAGTTGTATGGACTGTAAAGTCATACCTGGAGAGAGCCTGACTACCCAACATAGAGTCCTTGTGATGGATATACGAGTTAAGGGGAAAGTGAAGAGAAGGGGCCAAGGTAAGGTTTCAAGGATTAGATGGTGGCATTTGAAGGGTGAAAAACAAAGGATCTTTCAACACAAGGTGCTGGAGGGAGGGTTTTGGGAGGCAAACGGAAGCGTAAATAATATGTGGGACAAGGCGGCCGAGGGGATCAGGAAGATAGCTAAAGAGACGTTGGGTGAATCAAGAGGATGTGGACCTACGGATAAAGAATCTTGGTGGTGGGATGATAGTGTACAAGACAAAGTTAAGGTAAAAAGGAAATGCTTTAAAGCTTGGTCTCTATGTAAGAATGCGGAAAATTGGGAATCTTACAAAGAAGCAAAGAAAGAGACTAAGAAGGCGGTGAGTGAGTCGAGGACTAAATCTTTTGATGGATTATACCAATCTTTAGGCACCAAAGATAGGGAAAAAGCTATTTACCGACTTGCTAAGGGTCGAGAAAGGAAGACAAAAGACTTAGATCAAGTGAGATGCATTAAGGACGAAGAAGGTAATGTTCTGGTTAAAGAACAAGACATACAAGAGAGATGGAAGAATTATTTTCACAAATTATTTAATGAAGGTTATGAGATTTTAGCATGTGGAGATGAGCTGAACATGCGAGAGGATGACCAAAATTTCACCTTTTATCGCAGAATTCAAGAAAAGGAAGTGAAAGAAGCACTGAAACGTATAGATAGTGGTAAAGCAGTTGGGCCAGATAGTATACCTATTGAGGTTTGGAAGGGTCTAGGTGATAAAGGCATTGGGTGGCTCACAAGGTTTTTCAATGAGATATTGAGGTCAAAAAAGATGCCGGAAGAATGGAGGAGAAGCACCCTAATCCCGATTTATAAGAATAAGGGGGATATACAAAATTGCGCCAATTATCGGGGGATTAAACTCATGAGTCATACTATGAAGTTATGGGAAAGGGTGATTGAGCGGAGACTAAGAAAGGAAACCAGCATTTTAGATAATCAATTTGGTTTTATGCCCGGAAGGTCGACCATGGAAGCAATTTACTTGTTGCGGCGTTTGATGGAGCAATATCGGAGGGATCAAAAGGACCTACACATGTTTTTCATTGACTTGGAAAAGGCGTACGATAGGGTACCCAGAGAGATTTTGTGGAAAGCCCTAGAGAAGAAAGGGGTTAGGATTGCCTATATTCGTGTTATTAAGGACATGTATGAAGGAGCTATGACTAGTGTGAGAACACATAGTGGGTCCACAGAAGATTTTCCTATAACTATAGGACTAGACCAAGGGTCAGCTTTGAGCCCTTATCTGTTTACCTTGGTCTTGTACTCACGGAACACATTCAAGAGCCAGCACCGCGATGTATGTTGTTTGCAGATGATATTGTCCTAGTGGGTGAGTCCAGAGAAGAGCTAAATGGGAAGGTGGAAACTTGGAGACAAACTTTAGAAGCGCATGGCTTTCGTTTAAGCAGAAGTAAGACAGAATATATGGATTGCAAGTTCAGTAAAAGGCGGAGCACTACTAACTTAGAGGTAAAAGTTGGGGACAGTGTCATACCACAAGTCACTCGGTTTAAGTATCTTGGATCCATTATACAAGAAGATGGGGAGATAGAGGGAGATGTAAACCACCGGATTCAAGTAGGATGGTTGAAATGGAGGAAAGCTTCGGGTGTGTTATGTGATAAAAAGGTACCACTCAAGTTAAAAGGAAAATTCTATCGTACTGCGGTTAGACCAGCGATGTTGTATGGGACTGAGTGTTGGGTGGTCAAAAGCCAACACGAGAATAAACTAAATGTAGCTGAGATGAGAATGTTGAGATGGATGAGTGGCAAGAATAGGAAAGATAAGATCAGGAATGTTACTATCAGAGAGGGAGTTGGGGTGGCACCTATTACAGAAAAGATGGTTGAATCTCGACTTAGATGGTTTGGGCATGTATGGAGGAGACATGTAGATGCCGTGGTTAGGAGAGTTGATCATATGGAGGGAAGCTTAGTTGTTAGAGGCAGAGGAAGACCTAGAAAAACTATAGGTGAAACTATTAAGAAGGATTTAGAGGCAAATGGTTTCACTAAAGATATGATTCATGACAGACCACTATGGCGTCGTTTGATCCATGTAGCTGGCCCCACCTAGTAGGATAAATGCTTGTTGTTGTTGTTGTTGTATTCTTTCTTCTTTCTTCATATTTCTTTCCTCTCTCAACTTATATCTAAGAAAAGTGTGGCTAATAATAGAAATAAGTACTAAAGCAAATGGGCCCCACAATTTCCATTTGCTAGCCAAGTTAGCCCTTAAATTGGTGACGGCTCTCTTAATTTTTATTTTTTTATATATATGCGCATGGAGTCCACCACTAACAATTATACCAAAATATCCAAAAGGTCTACAACCATAATTAATACTAATTCAACACCATAAAATACACCTAAAGTAATTTTACCACATTACTAATATTAATACCTAAATATAAAAATATGAGTTATCACACAAACTCAGTGGCATTACTTGTTACAGATAGTGTCGCTAGAGCTACTTTTAAACTCAGGAAGAAACTATATCATAAGCAAGCTCGGTGGTAGGACTTCTTGGTAGACTAAACTCCGTGTTCAAGTACAAGCCAGGAAAATACATAATGGTAGCTGTGCGTTAAGTTACAAGGTAGGACTTGCAGCCATCGGTCTCCCTCAAAGCATGATGGAGCGAATCAAGGGTTGGTCGGAACATGACCCAGTAGCCAAAAATCTAACGGAGATTTCTCGTGAAGGCAGGATGAAACGCTTTTTTCTAGAATGGTTTCTTATATATTGGTGGGGATTGACTCTTGCGTCCTAGTGTGGAAACTTACAAAGTGAGTTAATGAAGGAGTTTCATGATGTCAAATGGGCTGGTTACTCGGGCAACGTAGAAGGAAAGCGTGGAGAGAGAAGAAAACTAAAAGAGAAGAGAAATATAAAAATAACTAATTAACCTGATTGAATAATTGATTTCTTAAAACTAAACGTCTAAGCCTCTGTATATAAAGATAAAATAATCCTAATCAAACTAGAACTTGGACTAAATATTTAAACAAATACCAACTAAACTAGGACTCCTAATTAGACTTCAATTACTAATTAAAAGACTTAATTAAATTTAAATTTAGAAAGAAATATATTTAAAAATATTGTTCATTTAATTATTATTTCGTCCTCATCAGTCACACTCTCTTCATAAGAACTTGCCCTTAGGTTCTTCCTTGAAACTTGAAATTTTCTATGGCAATAGAATAAGTATTTTGAGTACTTTTTACACTATATTCTTGACCAAAATTGAGATTGTCTAGAGTCTTTAGACCTACCATGCCATGAAATTATATACTTTGTCCTTGAGTTTAAAACCACACGATAACTCAATGTTCAACAATTCGTTGAAGAACTTGGCTGGCTGAGAATGTGTCAGAATTATCCACAGCAAGAAATTTACCTTGTTCAACTAAATGTCAATTTTAGGCTTTGACCATGCCAATAACTTTCTTTAGAGATTTATGCACCATTACACTCATGTTGGGATGAGTGTAATTGTTGTTAGCAACCTCAACATCATCAGTTTTGATGGTAGAATTATTGTTCGGAGTAATTGGAGAAGTGTGTGGAGAGGGGGAGAGAGAGATTGAAGATTGGGTGGGGGTTGGTTAAGCAGAGGGATTGGATTTAAGGGTGGTGGTGAATGATTTGACTGTGGTGGAGAATTCTTGTAGAATTCTTGGAAATTGCTAGGATTTCGTTTGTCGATCATTCTTTCAGATAATCACGGCCGTAGCATGGATTCTTGGAATGAATCTAGGGACTCTCTTAAGTGAATTTTGGAACTCTTGGAACTTGCTTTCTAGCATGTCTGCAAATTCGAATCTTGTGAGGAAATTATAAGGGTTACTGTCCTGGGGGTTTTCTTCATTAAGGGTCATTGCAATCAACATTGTTGTGATACCACTTAATGCATGAGAGGTGTTCTCTGTTAAGGGTCACAAGACTAAGAGAAGAGAAATATATAAAGGTAGAAATAAATCTAATCCTTTTTATATAGAGGAGGCAGAAATATATAGGGTCAACGGAGGAGAAATATAAACTTGTTTGATGATTGAATAATTGATTTCCTAAAACTACACGACTAAGCTTTTTTATGTAGAGGTAGAATTAAATCTAATCGAACTAAAACTTGGACTAAATAATTAAACTAATACCAGCTAAATTATGAATCATAATTAGACTCTAAATAACTAATTAAGCGACTCTAAAATCAATAAATAACTAAAAGGCTCAAAATCTAATGGAAATATAATTCCTAATTAAATTAGAATTTCTAACAATAAATAATATATCTAACAATTTTGTTCCAATAATTATTGTTTTGTCCTACATCACCGCGTTGCATCTCACACTTGCCTTCTTGGAAGCCTCCTTATTGGCCCCGATTGTATGATGATATGGAGTTGTTTGTGTGAACTTGTCTCGTATGCCAACAAAACAAGATAGTACAACAACTTAATGGCCTCCTAGAACCCCTTCTGATCCTTGGGAGGCTGTGGGAAAGCATTTCCATGAATCTTCATTACTTTTGTTGACCTAAATTAGAAAAATGCGACGATATCATAATAGTGGCGAACAGGTTGCCCTAGTATGCACAGCTGAAGAAGCAACACACCTCTACTAAAATTACATAAAGTATTGGGAAGTACCTCAAGTGATCATCAGCGATCAAGATCCCCACTTTAATAAGATTCTAGATAGAGTTCTTTAGGCTAATGGGGCCGGACTTGAACTTCTTTACTTGCTCCCATCCTTCAACAAGCTGACAAACATAAAGGATTAATGCCCTACTGAGAGCTCTACCCACGGTACTATGTGAGTGACAAACAGCTAGTTGGGCTAAACTCCTAAATCCGGCACAATCTTCCTATACTCTGTAGAGGAGCGAGCTTGAGAATCAATGGCTAAGAGACGACCATGGTAAAGCCATGATGGGAGGAGCGCAATGGCTTACAAAAGCACTAAGGCATGGCAAGGACCTATTTCATTGAGGTGTCTAAGAAAATGAAGAAATGGGCCGACCATGAAGGTAATTTGTGGAGTCTAACGAAGGAGACATGGTAAAGCTCATGCCCCAGCAGTTCAAATTGCTAAGGAAGGTGCACAAAGGGATAGTGAGACGGTATGGAGAACCATTCCCAATTGCAAAACCAGTGAGCAAGGTTTCCTATCAACTTAAATTTCTGCCTATGTTAAAGACCATATGCTCTTCGATGTTAACTTCCTAAAGCCGTACCACAGCAACATGGTAGACCCAAGAACAAGAGTATGAAAAGAGCACCTTCCATTGTTGTCAGATCTATAAAACACTGTTTGAGGCTTATAGAACTTTAGTTTTGTTGTCAGATCTAGCTATGTACTCTCAGATCCTGGACTGGTCAAAGGTGAATAGGTCCAATAGCGGTCCACCACCTTCACCTTTTGGAAAAAAGGAACACATGAACTCTGTTTGTAAAGCGGCTTTACTTTTTTCATTTGAATTCTGATTGATGAATGGTCTCAAGCAGCACGAAGATTGTCAACTTTTATGTTTGAGTCTCTTTAAATTGAAAAATTATAAATCAGACTCAAAAAAAGGTAACTATGTGTTTAGATATTTTTGGAAACTTGATTTGTTTGCCCTTTTATCAATAGGACCAACTTTTTATCAAAAGGAAATGTATATATTTATAAAAAACTACTTTGTCAGCATTAACAAATCCAATCACTATGGTTAAAGTTTTAAAGACCATACTTACCTCAACCTTTTCATCTCAATCATCCTAATCTCTTTTGAGTGTTGATGTAGCTTGAACATGTTGGGCTTTATCTTCATAGATCTCTGTTGCAAGGCTTGATGCTAAACCAAGAAATTAACCCAAACCAAAATAAGTCGTTATGATATTTTGTTGTATGTGTGCGTATAGAGTTCCTTTTATGCATTTCCTATGTATATGGTGTAATTTGAGTTCCCTTTTATATTTTGCAAATTGACCTTGAAGCCCCATTTTATAGAAAGAATATTAAACATCCATAATCATCTACGTGCCGTATTTTGACGTCAAAATTCCCTAATAGGTAGATAGATTTATATGGAATGTCATATATGTCCGCCGATTTGTAGACTTAATGAAGATTCAAGGTGGCACTGGAGAATGCTAGACACATGAGAAAGACAAAAACGCCCTTGGAAGCTTCCAGAACTCTAATGTATATTATAGATTAGTCTAGACATGGATTGAATAGTTTGGCCCTCTATATATATGTATGCAGGTCCCCCTTTCTAAGTAAAGACGGTCCTTCCGTCTATAAAAAGGACACTCCATTTAGAGGTTAAATGGATCAAATTTTTTGGTGAAATTTCGTGGAGATGGTTTCAATGATGTATATAATCTCCATTAAATTTCAAAGATAGAGAGAAATCAATCTTGAAGTGGGTGTAATGAAAATTTGATATACATATGTGCATTTGCGGCCATTGAAAAATTTGATGGTTATCTCAGCTACTTTTAGATTGAAACTTTGGATAAAATTTGTCGGGGATGATCTACTAATTATGGAGATCATCCCCACCATATTTCATAAAAAAATTTAATTATTTTCTCCTCAAAATGGACATTCCTTTCTCCTAAAGATAGGACCATCCTATCTAGTGAAGAGCTATATCAATATATATATATTTAGGAGAAAGGAATCATTCTTTTCTTTCTATTATGTTATTTACGTGCACATGAACAAAATGCTTTATTACGAAGTTAATCAAATCATTTTTCCTTTAACAGTCAAATTTGGTATTAATAATATGTTATTGCGCGATACCTTGTCATAATAGATTGACTTATTTTTGGATGTTATGAGTGTTAAGATCTTGTAGCCTCTATTTCCATAGGGGCATGGCTATTTTTATGCAGAAGATTGCGATCAATTGCCACCTATGAATCTATGATTGCCTTTATATGTAGTATGCCTTACTGAATATTAATCCGGTTATTTTTTAGGATATTATTTGGCATGCCTTTAAGGAAAAGTGCACAGCAAAAATGGTGCAGCGAACTGCAATATCTAGCCCACACATTGGTATGAAGCAAATAAAGTTTACATGTTGTGCATTGAGGATTTTTTTTTGTTTCTTTTTCTTTTTCATTTTCCGTTTCTTTCCCATAACCTAACTATGATATGGCATATTTTCATGTCTTAGGTCAAGCATTTGTTATTTTCAAAACAAGGGAAGCAGCAGAAAGGGTCGTTAGGAAACTGGATGAGGGATGCTTGATGCTAACAAATGGGAGGTATGTATTTGGCTCCATATTTTAGCAGCAATTCATATAGGTAATGATAGTAAATGTATTTGTCTGCCTATACCTATATCAATGTTCTAAAAATCGCTAGGCGTTCCTAGGTCGGCGAAGGGGGGACTAGCGCCTAGGGGATTAATCGGTCAAATGATTTTTTATTAAAAATATTATTTTAAATAACATAATACTAACAAAACATAATATACCTTTCAAATTAACATTAATTTTCCAACATCCAACCAATAAAACATGCATTCCAAAAACAAAATAAACAATCAAACCCAAGTGAACATCCCAAAATTCATGCTACACAAAGTCACAAACAATAATGAATATCTCATGATTTTTAATTTACTCACTGATTTTTAATTTTTTATACACTCACTGATTTTTATACACCAAAAATACCCACTGATTTTTAATCCCAAATACACCCACTGATTTTTATACACCAAAAATACCCACTGATTTTTAATACCACCAAAGATACCCGCTGATTTTTAATCCCAAATACACCAACTGATTTTTAACCCACCAAAAATACCCACTGATTTTTAATCCCAAATACACCCACTGATTTTTAAGTTTTAACCCACTAATTTTTATATGTAGTTATGTACAAATAGTCAAATATAAAAACCCACTGATTTTTATATGTACAAATGGGTTTACAACTTTGCATACGTATATCTATGAACAACATAAACAAGTTTTGAGTTATTACTATTATACATATACATATTATATGATTATATCAAAAAACTAACCATAAAAAAACTAGGGCTTGGGTGGAGTGTGGACTGATCGACAGCCAGGAGAGGAGAGGAGAGGAAGATTGACTGTGAGAGAGGGAGAGGAGCATGGTCGACTGTGAGAGAGGGCTGAATAAATGTGTTCTGTTTATTTATTATTATTATTTTTTAAGTGAAACTACGTTGTTTTGAGTTAAGGAAAAAAAAAAGAAGCCCTAATCGGTGCCTACCCGCCTAGACCACAAAATCGGCGCCTAACTGCCTAATCATGGAGGACTAGCCCTAGGCCAGGCGGAGGGGGGGGGGGTGATTTCCGCCTAGGCTCAATTTTTAGAACACTGAGCTATATCGACTATTGAGGGTCCACTAGGCGACAAGTACTCACTCTCTGTGTGCCATAGGTCTCCATTTAGTCTTTGGGCTTGATCTAGGCGTCTTGGTTTGCTTATTTACTCTTGAGTTGACCAAATTCCCCTTGCATTTGTGCATGATATGTAGCTCTCCTCAGTTATCCATGATGTGGCCCAATAATAGAGGTGAATGGCAATAGCTTTAGGTACTTGTTGTTAGAGAAACAAACCTCTTTGCTTAGGGGTGACTTCAAGTACAGTAGGCTTTTTTGAAAAAAATGGTGAAAACGTAAACCTAATCTACCTAGTTTCCTGTTGCCCGCCTAGGTGCCTAGAGAAGCTTTTCAGCAATTATTGCCTAGGCGAGGCAGCTAGGCCCCTGCCTAGCACCAAGGCGGCCACCCAAGCCGATGTATCAACTCTTGAAGTGTTATTTTTCCCCTAGGCTTTTGTTTGTTCAACTAATGATTGCATTTAGGATAGTCAAGAGCTTCCACCTTTTTCGAGGAAGAGTAGATAGAAGAAAATGATGAAAACTGAAAACAAAAGCACAATAATGGAAACATGCAATCCTTAGAGAGGGAAGTGAAAAATTAGTTGTCTAGTTAAAGCCTGAAACTCTTTCCTAATTTGAATGGTAGTTCATTACTTAAAAGGAATTTTTTTAAGTGCTCTTAGAGATGTCTGATATGGAGGTGCATATTATCTCTCTGTAATATACTGTGTGTTCAAATCTTCCTTGCACAATATACCAAAAGAAGGGTCACAATTGTAAGAAATAGAATAGACGGTTGTTGAATGAGAATATCCTTGAAATTAGTAGTCTCCTCTGATAGAAGATCATTAGAGTAAAAGGACCCGTTCACTATGAGTAAGATTCATGGTAATGCATCTCTTAGTGGTGGATAGGTGGTAGCACCTGCACCATTTTATGAACATGTTTCACAGCTTAGTGGTAAGATGTCACTGGGTATTGTTTTCATTTAGGAACAAAACAATCACAAGCAAAGACCTTCGGAACAAAGAAATTCCGAAGTCAAAGCTATGGGGTTTCATAAATCAAGAATCCTAACTTAAAGAGGGTGGCAATTTTTTGTTCAGCATGTCTTCTGACTCTTCTCCATTTACTTTGTTCTCAAACCGTAAAAGGGAGTATTGTATGTGTTGGAGAGCAAGATATACATTGTTGACCAAGTACCTAATAGTTTAAGCTTTTGAAAGAGATGGGATCTAACATGGAATCATAGCTCAAGTTTCGTAAGGTTTCGGATTCGAATCCTCCATCTTTCATATATTTCCCCCTTTGTGTTTGTGTTGTATGCACCCTTTGTTGTTTGTGCACAGTGCACCTTGGTTTGGTTTGGTTTGGTTTGTCTCTCCAGGCGCGAATGGGGGTCAGACATGAGGAGTGTTGGAGAACATGATAAATATATTGTAGACCGACTACCTAACAGCTTAAGCTTTTGGGAGAGATGTATCCTAATAGTATATGCCAACGAGCATTAGCTGAATGACACGGGCCCCAACTTCACATTTGGGAGGCTGTGTGTTCTATTCCTTCTCTTCTTCTTCTTCACCCTAGAAATTATTTAGAGTGGCGAGACTTAGATATGCCTTTTTCTTGAAAAGGGAAAATAAAATGGAATGGAGTATTGATAACTTGAATGCAACAAAATAAGATTTCAAGATTTTCATTGTAGTTCAGCAAAAAGCTCGGGCATCCAAAGTCTTGATCTTTTAAGCTTGTTTTAGACTGCCTTGTAATATTAGCCTCCTTGTGTATTCTCTAATTTTCATATTATGTACTGCCAAGGGTCGATATCTCCTCCATTAATAGTCACATTCATCTATGTTGAACATGGGATGTTTTCAAGCTTGCTTGATGTGAGAGTTATGAACTGGGTGAATTTTTTTTAACTTGCAGACCTCTTGTTGGTAGCATCAGACCTCTTCTTCCTAGCTTGGATGGAAAGCAGTCTACATATTTTGGTCACCTCGTTATCGACAAGATTAAGCTCCAAATGCAAAGGGAGATGGTCTCTCTCTCTCTCTCTCTCACACACACACAAACGTAAACACGGTCCAGCCAGTCCAACATTTCTTTTGGAGTCTTTGGTGATGCACTTGATGTGATTGTGATTATTTCTTTTTATCCAGAAAGACGCTGTATCCACTTCACATTGTTCTCAGCCGAACACAATAGAGTATGAGATGGCTATGGAATGGTGCTTACTGCAAGAAAGATCCGATGCTTGGTGGAAGAGGTTGTACAAGGTATGAAAACAATTATGAGAGATCTGTTCATTTACTTGGGTTGTGTTTTGGGAAACCCCAAATCTAAGGTTTCGTAATTGGAGCAGAATTATTTCAAATAATCCCATGCTAGTTTTTGCTCCAATTCCAAAGCTTGAAATTGGGTTTCCTTCCCTTAATACCTTCGTTTTTTGAAGTTTTATTTTTCTTTTCTTAGCAACAAGGGGAGGAAATGAGAAAACTAAAGGCAAATCTCAAGTCAAAATGAACACAATTTGCAATGTGCATCACATTCTCCTCTTTGGTAAGTACTTCAACATAATTTATTTCGTTTTCCCAACATCTTAGTGAATAATCATTACTATATCTTTAAACCATGTATAAATATGGATAGAGGACGCATATACAAGAGTGGTGGATACAAAGGCACGGCAAGGTCTTGAGCGTATAGAAATGCTTTCCTAATGTTTATTTTATAATTGGAGTATATATGACACATACTTCTACTTGATAAATCCCTTATCATATATTCATATTCATATGGCTATGAAATGGAAATTCTTACTCATAAGTTGCAATTCCAATAATATTTGCTCCCTCCGTCTCAAATTAAAATTCCCGGTTTGAAATTAACACGTTAACAAATGCTAAGAACTTTCATAATCACCCTTCATCTAAAGGAAGGGAGAGTGGATCGCATTAGCTTAGCTCCTAGCCCTTGTAATGATAGGTTAATTTCGGTAAATAACGTCCCTTTGTAATGCTAAGAACTTTCCTAATTCATTCTTGTAATGATTGCTTAATTTGACATGTCCCCATTTGGAAATTGAGAGTACTAATTTGAGATGGAAGGAGAATTAGGTGCAAGTTGGCTGATTGGCACTCTCTTATTTTGCCAGAGAATATGGGAGTTCAAATGTGTTTTTTTTTCTCCTGTGAAATGGTTTCTTACTGCAACTTTAGGAAAGTGCAAATTTTTGGCCACACAAAATTGCATATACGCATGGAGATGGTCTTAACAGAACATAATATTTGTGTGACCATATTCAAGTATATTTTAGAGTAAACTACACAAATGATCCCTAAATTATAGTGTCAAATCCACTTTGGCCCCTCAACTTTAAAATTGCCATTTAACCCCTCAAACTATTGAGTTCCACTTTGGCCCTTTCGTCCACTTTGATTGTTAAAGCTTACAGATAATGGTAGTGCACCACAGATGACGAAAATACCCGTAAAAATTGTCATGTGTCGTGCACATAAGCATTGTCTGTCAAACTTTTAATGGTGCTTTTTAAAAGACCAAAGTGGGACTTGCCTAATAGTTTAAGGGCCATTAATGTAGTTTATTTTATAGAGGAATAGTCTTCTAACTGCCCTTCATGTCGGCATTTGCAGAATATATGATGAATTACATAGGGCCGTGCATTTCCTTCTAGCACGGCGAAGGAGAAATTTTGGCTGTGCATAAAATAGAATATGTTTCGGTTTCATCATCTCCTGTGGCGGCAGGAAAATGTTAATTTTTCATCTTTGTTTTGTAAAATGTGTTCTTTATTAGCACTCTGCCATTGAGGTTTTGAATTGGCTGGCTGTTAATTTTGTTGTGCCCCCTTGTTTCTTCATGCGCTGGCCGCCACTAATTCCTTGATTGTTCAAAGAAAAAATGCGGGCACAGGAACTGTTATCTGTATAAAGGCTTTGCCAGCAGGAAAACATTTCACATTTGCATATCTAAAGAGGTGAATTTTTGTGAAATTGTGGAAAATGATTCTTTCTTTACGTTAAAAGAACAGCGAATGGTGTTGCTTAAAGAATAGCGAGGGCGGCTCTTTCATTGTCTGTCTTTGAGGAATGGGAGCATGTTTCTTCTCGTTCAATTTTGATGTGCTCGTTATCAATTAAATAATTTATTCCAATTTGGTTTTCAAAAAAAAATAAAATAAATAAAAGAATGTATATACTAGGTGTAAGTAGAATCTGTCCCGTATAGACATACAACTTGTTGCATGTAACTATTGAAATTATGGAGAGAGCTGTACAAAATATTTTATGATATCTGGTTGGATTTTGCTCTTCATTACTCCCCCCTAATTTCCCTACATTAGGTTTTTTTCGAAAGTTAAATATATGCATTTTTTTTCCTTGAAATTTCATAAAGATGATTTTTATAATGAGTATGTTGTCTTCACAAAATTTCAATATGAAATTCAAGCTGGAAGTTAGTTAAATGAAAATTCGATATGAATTTTCATTTTTGTCCTTTGAAAATTTAAATGACCATCTCTTACTTCAAAATTGAATCATCTAATGAACATTTTGTGAAGATGGTCTTTTTATGTGAAAATTTATTTGTTTAGTTCTTGAAATATATCCAAGATGAAAATTGGAGAAATGGAGTAATATAGAAGAAATAAGTCATGTTTTGATAGGAGATTAATGAATTAGAGAAAAAAGAGAGCAAATAGGCTTGTGTTAAAAATTGCGAACGTACAAGTTCTATTTTTTGATGAATAATTGAATATGACAGAGACTATGACAATGCTGCCAAATGCATTTTTACCCTCTTTTCTTTTTATGAATGTACATTATTTTTAACTAAACTCAAATTTCATTAGAAAAAAATTTGCGATTTGGATTTCACTAAATAAAAAGTTCTAGTGGGTTGGATTTTGCTTGATAGAAAGATCTAATGAGCTAGATTGCAACCGAAAAGAAAGTTTCAACAAGTAGGGTTTAACTATAGAGAGTTCTCTTGATTCTGATTTCACAAGTGAAGATTTTAGATTTGTAATAAATGAAAGTTGGGTATATTATACTTAATATGTTTTAAATTCTCACTTCACATTTATTTATTTTAAAAAAGTACATACAAAAAGGGGTTGAAGTAAGAACCTAATATTTTATTTTTTTTGGTCTTTACCTAGCGGTGTTCGGGTCCAGGTTGCGCCGGTCCCGACTAATACTCTGCGCCTCGAGAGCTCACACTAAGCAGTCTTTACTCAGCGGTGTCCGGGTCCAGGTTGCGCCAGTCTCGACTAATCCTTTGCGCCTCAGGAGTTCACACTAAGCAGTTAAAGGCGTGGCGGGTCCGAGTTGCGCTAGTCCCGACTAATACTCTATGCCTCGGGAGCTCGCACTAAGCGGTCTTTACCCAACGGTGTGCGGGTCAGGAGTTGCACCGGTCCTGACTAATCCTCTGAGCCTCGGGAGCTCGCACTAAGCGATTAAAGGCGTGGCCCAAGAGGGTGTCTGCAAGTGCCGAGAATTGATCCGGCTACCAACCGGTCGACCAAGGACTTGCGGCCTAGTGAGCTTCCACTAGGCCAACCCTAGAGGTGTTCGTGTCCGGGTTGCACCGGTCCTGACTAATACTCTGCTCCTCGAGAGCTCGCACTAAACGGTCTTTACCCAGCGATGTTCGGGTCCAGGTTGCGCCGGTCTCGACTAATCATCTACGCCTCGGGAGCTCGCATTAAGCGGTTGATGGCTTGGTGGGTCTAGGTTGCGTCGATCCCGACTAATACTCTGTGCCTCGGGAGCTCGCACTAAGCGGTCTTTACCCAACAGTGTTCGGGTTTGGGTTGCGCCGGTCCTAACTAATCCTTTGCTCCTCGGGAGCTCGCACTAAGCAGTTAAAGGCGTGGCCCAAGTGGGTGTTTGCAAGTGTCAAGAATCGATCCGACTGCCAACCAGTCGACGAAGGACTTGTGGCCTAGTGAGCTTCCACTAGGCCAACCCCAGCGGTGTCCGGGTCGGGGTTGCACCGGTCCCGACTAATACTCTGCACCTTGAGAGCCGACTAATACTCTATGCCTCGGGAGCTTGCACTAAGCGGTCTTTACCTAGCAGTGTCCGAATCCGGGTTGTGCCAGTCTTAACTATTCCTTTGCACCTCGGGAGCTCGTACTAAGCAGTTAAAGGCGTGGCCCAAGTGGGTGTTTGCAAGTATCGAGAATCGATCCGGCTACCAACCGGTCGACCAAGGACTTGCGGTCTAGTGAGCTACCACTAGGCCAACCCATGGGGTTGAATCTAATTATCTTATAATTTTAGTCAAGTTAAATTATACGTTATTTCTCTTTTCTTAAGGCTTGTCTTTCTATAATTTGGTTAGTACACCTTTTGCTTTTTTGTCCGTTCAATTCACTATTGATTCGTGTGTAGTAAGGTGGAAGAATAACTCCATAGTTTCTCCCCTTAAATCCATTGTTCTCAATAAAAGGAATGAATCTATCAAATTGAAACAAGTGAATTGTACTATATTTCTTATTGATTACTAAGTTGGTTATTCGCCTAAGATTCGAGCCAGTAGAGCAAGAGAAAATGTCAACTTAATCAATAATCAAGAATGCAACTTCTTTTGTATTATAAGATTTGGTACATTAATTATATTTCAAAAAAAATAGGATTATCAATTTGAGATATCCTAAAAATAATAATGGCATATTTATATTTGTAATCTTTATTTATAATTGAAAACACAGCCACACAAAATCTACCTTAAATATTGTCTATCATTATCAAGAAATATACTACATAAATCTTGAGAAATAGATGTAAAAAAGCAACAAAAGCACAACAAACAGCCCAAAAATATCAAGTGTCTGAGCCCAGGTTCGAACTGGGGACCTTTAGTGTGTGAGACTAACGTGATAACCAACTACACCACCCAGACCTTGCTGTTAAAGTTTCTAATTCCATTTTAGTTAACTGTTAGATCTTATTTCAACATTTAAATATGTCAAATCCCAATTTAAGTTGCTCATATTTTAGTAATTTTAGGTGCATACCAATACATAATCGCCAAGTGTTCATCTTATTTAATAATATAGATAGACGTAAACCTACTAAGTTATCTATTAGTTGTTGCTTAAGTAATTCTTATTACTCTATCCGTTCCAAATTCATACTCCACTATTATTTTTCAGAATGTTTTAAATTAAAAGTCATGTTTTTTTTTTGGAACATAATTTAATGCATTGTATTTTTACAATAATAAACAAGTTTTATTTTAATTATTGATTATTTTATTATGATTGGTGTTTATTCATTTATCAATGGAGCCCAAGAGATTTTTGGAACAAATGCTTTAATCAAAAATGAAAGTAAGAGGTAATTCTCAATATGGGGACACGTTGGGAAACATTTAGGGGACACGATTACGTGTTGTCACTAGTCAATACATTAATTAGTAGACTAGATCTATTATGAGTAGTAGATTTTATATAAAGATTACTGCTAACTAATATTTATGTTATATATCATTGTATCCTTAAAACATGTTTTCATATCGTGTCTCCTAAAAATTATTGTTTTTAATTCTTTAAAGATAGATGATTTTGCAGTTCAAATAATTATTGTAAGAGTTTGTTTGATACTACTTATTTTCTATGGAAAAATGGTACTAATTCCCATAGGCCATAGAACGGCTTGGTTTAGCCTAGTTTTATTTCTTATGTAATTTAGAAAGCACCTCCGTTCTAAGGATGTAGTTGCTTGCAAAGTTGAAACAATAATTAAAAGAATATTTAATCATAATGTGAACATAAGAGGAGTGATTTAATGAAATATTTTATTGCCTTTTATGGTTTTATATGGAATTTAATTCTTTAAGCTGCGCATAATAATATATATATATATATATACTTATGAGAATAAAGAAATGCGTAGAATAGTATGTTTGATTGCTTGGAAATATTACGGAAATGTTTGGTTTGCAAGGAGAAGTTGATTGCCCTTGTAAATGAAGTTAAAAATATTTTGATTTAAACTCTTGATGCGGATCATTGACATTTTAAGATTCCTTGAACCTATAAAACTTGAACCAAACGAAGTCTCAACACAACACCATGTGAGGACCTACACTTTCAAGATTTATTTAATTAATTGACCGTAAGATCTATGAGCTAAATCAACAATATTCTTTGTTGCCAAATCATATATGATAAGAGTACAAATATAATGCTGAACTAGTTTTTAAGAAGATGTTGGTCTGGTCAGTTGGTTTTGATTCTTCAATTCATCTCCAGCCACCAGAAAGAATGCAGTGTGCCTGTTAAACAAACAAGGAAAAGATCTGTGATCTCTTTTGAACTGGAAGTATAGCACCTTTTTTTCTGATATAAATCGGCAGCCAAACTGTGGGGAATGGGATGGGGTTGGGCAGATTCGAAACTGGTGCTTTAAAAGCATCGTCAATCTCTAAGCCATTGCGCCAAATACGGGATCTGAAAACCCCTTCAGCGTTTAGACTTAACCATGTCAGGTGTAAGGAAATATAGGGAATTCTACATTTTTGCATCACTTTTGCAGGTTCTGGAGAGATTTGGCTTAAATGAATTTATTTCTTCTTTTTTTTTTCATCTAAATCTCTTGAATTTTTACCAATTCAGAAGGAAAAAAGTCTTTTAAGTTTAAAAATCGAATAATTGAAGAGGTGCATTTTTTGCTTTTAGGGTGTATTTGATGGCACTTAGGGAAGCTTGTAGTGATCATAGTGCTGGTCAGAGTGAAATAATTTTCCATGGAAAACGTCCAAGATTCCCTAATTTCCTGTATATCAGTGTTTGATTGCATTAATATTTCACGGAACAGTTTCCATGGTTCAACAAGCTTTACCCTAATTTGTGTCTCTTTCATGGAAACCTGAAACTGTTTCCCCCATAACTTCCTGTTTTCCATGTGTTATTCCATGGAATTAGATTCTTTTCCAGGTAAACCAATCAAAAACACCACCTAATAGTTTAAGGGGTATAGTGAAAAACTGAAAATGATAAAGAGGACATTTGTACCTGAAAAAATTCATCATTTTGATTTTCGAGTCCGGGTCGATATCCATGATGCTATCTAATGCTTGTTGCATGTGGTTTAACCACCTCTCTGCCGCCCGATGAGTGACTGGAAATGGGCGGTGCCGTCCGATGAGTGCTGGATGGCCTGCACCAAGATCAAAAATGTCCTTCAAAC
Organism: Lonicera japonica; assembly: GCA_021464415.1. NCBI lineage: Eukaryota > Viridiplantae > Streptophyta > Magnoliopsida > Dipsacales > Caprifoliaceae > Lonicera > Lonicera japonica. The sequence goes on from CM038470.1 coordinate 52,992,373, forward strand.
TAAAGAACAAAATATCAGAAAAATAAAATAAAAAATGAAGATCATGTCAATAAGAATCTGGGATTTCAAGCACAATGTACATTAGGATTTTATACCGTTCAAGAGGTATAAAGAACCTTTCTTTTTAAGAGAAATTTGAATGACAAAATTTGATAAATGCCTTTGCTCAATAATGCTTATGGTGTTTCACTAAATCATGATTGCTGATTTGTTAATAAAACAAATTTAGTGGGTTGTAGTTCCTTCAATAATTTTTTTCACGTAAATCTTGCTTCAATTCCTTGACCGATTTGCCTTACAGGTTTTCATTAAACCTTCTAAAATAATTTGGTTGCAAGTAAACTGCCTAGAGCGCAAATTTTTGTTGGTTTTGGCCGAAGAGTAATCTGATACTTTACATAGGGAAAGGCAATAGTGGAATCATAAAGTTGGCTTATTCACAATAACACACGGATATTATGTGGTGGGAAGGGATTTACGATATGGGTATGGCTTTTGCACCAAACAAATTTTGGGTGCATGTTGTGTTTGAGCGCATTATAAACACTTTTCATATCAGAAAGAGCATGATAAAAACTACTGAGCCCATTACCATATATAGTTTAAGGTTATACATGAGATAGTGCATTCAAATTTCTCCACTTGCATTTAGTTCAGCATTTGTGTTAGTTAGCTGGCAATTTTGGAAATGACACAAAAACATGACTCGAATCGAAGCAAAATTGGTATAACATGAGACTTCATATTCATGTTGTGTTCGCATCTAGGGTTTTTTAGACGAATTTGTGTCGTTGTGTGTTCGTGTTGTATTTTTACACATTTGTGTATCAAGTGGCAACCATTGTGGGAAAGGTATGAACATAAATGTCTTCTCCCTTCCAAATAAAAAGAGATCAAAGAATGTTTTAATTTCTTTAATAGCACATTTCGGAGCAGATCCGGCTCCTCTAGAGTGATGAAATTCACTATGGAGTAGAGTTGAAAAATCTGGATCGCTAGATTGAAGTTTAACGATTCAGATTTTGAGTCCCTGCTAGAGGAATATATGCCCCTGTGACGAGGACTCATTTAACTAAAACCCACCTGGTCAAAATCTGAACCATCAAACTTAAATCTAATGGTTGAAATTTTCCAACTCTACTCTAAAGATTTTTCTACAGGAGGTGGATTCGTTTGTGGCCCATCTATAATTCATACAGTCATGTTGCACAAAGAATGGTGAGATAATCAAAAGGACCATAATGCTATAACCAATTACATAACCTTTTCTCTGAGAATACAGAGGAGGTCCACCCATTCTTTGCACGAAGAATTCATACTGATTCCTAATTGCTTCTTCTTTCGTTGAATTGGCAAAAATTGACCTAAACCACTCTTCCTCATCCTCATAAACCCTAATTTCCAAGATTCAAAATCAAAGACACAACACCAATATTTCAGCTCAAAATTTTCATGAATTCGTTGCAAACGTGTATATAATGCTTCTGTTAAATTGTTGGGGGGAAAATAATCACAAAAAGAATACACATTGGGAAAAATTGAATCCAGCAAAGTTTGTCAATCAAATACAATATGATAAATCTTGAAATTTCCACCACAAAAACAAATGAACGAAAACGTAAAGTGGTAATAGTAACCACTCGTAAACAAGTATTAGAGCCCAACACAATATATATGCTCCATCAATCCCAAATAAAGATCACATATTTGATTTTGAGAAGTCCCAAATTAAGATTAGTATTTCTAAAATTTGACATGGCCAATCTCTCAAATTATTTTCCTCCTGAGCATAGATAAAATTTATATTGTTCCTCAGAAATTGAACTTTGGAACTCTTAATTTGGGACAGCAGTAACATTTAACGATGCACACAATGGAAAAGCTATAAAACCCAAATTTTAGGAGAAAAGATAATTTAAAAGAGGAAGAACCTCAAGAACCCAGCTTTTGTTCCAATTTTTTCTTCAGTTTCTAATATCTTTTTTCAGCAAGCCGTCAACCAAAATAGCAAAATAATCTCTCTAAGGTGGTGTTTGTTTCCTCGGCTCTTAATACATAATTTGATATAAAATTCAGCATTCAGAGGCTAGTACATATATCACACAAATAATGATAAAATAGTAAAATGTCATCTACTCAACTTTCGCTTTTTTTTTTTAACACCGAATGTTGAATTCAAACTATAAAGATGGTTTTTTTTACCCTTTGATTACTAAATGCTGAGTGCTGAATCCAAGCTCTAAAAATGATGTTGTTTTTATTCTGAATGAAGTTTTAAATATTAAGTGTTTGTATAAAATAATGGTTTAAATTCAGCAATAAGCGTCCAACAGCTCATGTCTCTTAATGTTAAATGTTTAATCATTAAAGAAAAATAACCGTTAACCTCTTAATAATTTTAAAAAACAAACAACTTATTGCGCATCTAAATGCTTAATGCCTCCCACTAAGCATTCAGAGGCAGAAACAAACACCCCTAAGTATTTGTTTAAATATACCACTTAATGTTGAATGCAGGCTCGTTTGGTTGCATAAATGATCTCATTTATAATTGTTTTATTGTAAATTAACAAATTATAAATTGTTTCATTTCAACAAAAAAAAAATTGTGGTGTGAATTTTTTCCGCATGAACTTTTATTATAATTATAAGTTAATTTTTTATTTAACATCTTAGGTATTAACTTGATTTATAATTTTATATACCAAATTAGACAATTCTCGAATTAAACAATTTTAAATTGTTTAATTCATAAATTAGAGAACAACTTAGGCGGCGTTTGATAAAACATCTGAAAACTGAAACTGAAAAAGCTATTTATTTACTTCTGAAAATTGTATTTGAAAAAATGTTGTTTGTTTGAATATAACTCATCTGAAAATTGATTTTTTTTAATATGACAACTTTGCCCTTATTAATTTATTTGAATGACATGATTCTAAATGGAAATAAAAAAGACCATATAAAATAGGTATTTTACAATATGGTATTTTAAGTTTTCAGATTTAAATGGTAAGTTTGCCACTTAATTTTTTAGACACAAACTTTCAAATTTAAGTGGCTGGCCACTTAATTTTTTTTACCAAACTAACAACTTTCACACCACTTAAATCTGAAAATTTTAAATTTTCAGATTTAAGTAGTTGAAACAAGCAACCCTCTTAATTATGTTAAGGAATAGTCGTTATCATCTTAATAATCTCAAAAAAAAAAAAATATATCCTTGGAGGCAAAATCAAACACCCCAAAACATATTTTAAGAGTTGCGGTTCACCATTAAACTTTCAGATTTCAACAATCAAAAAGTCTAAACAAAAAAAAAATAAAAAATGGAAACTCTAATCAAATGGAGGTGCGAATAGAATGAAGGACCTGGTGTAAAAATTGGTGGAGAGACTGATGAAAGTCTGAAGCCCTAACTTCTCAAAGAGATTAGTTTCATCAATGGCGAACGCATCCTTCTGCTCCACTCCGCTCCACTCCGAGGCCTTCTGCTGTAGCGACTGCATCTCTCTCTCCTCTCTCTCTCTCTCTCTCTCGCTACGCTCTCTCTCTATATATGTTTTTGTAATAGAGAGAGAGAGAGAGAGAATGATAGGGCTCGTAGTGGTCGCGTTGAGGGCACGCTTTTTGGAGGGAGAATGGGTACAAGAAAGGAATTATTTGCGATAGTTACAACATCACATGTCACGGTACTACGTTTTGCTCATATCAAAGATTCGCATTTCATTTTATTTACGAATTTGAGTATTTTAAAAAAATATTTTTTTTTATTTAATAATTTCAAATTTTAAAAACATATTTTTAATAGAAAAGAAAGTAGGAGTAAAATTATTTTTCTTAAAATTCATAAAATTAAATTTTTTTGTGTATTTTTTAGTATTTATTATAAAAAAATTAGATAATAATACTCCTATCTAAATACTTTTCATACTTTACTAAATATAAAAAAAAAAATTTGACAAAAACTTTAATTTTTCACTTGTACTAAAAAGACATGAAAATTAATTTTACTTTCGTGAACTAAACGAGACATAAGTAAAAAATTAACATTAGAATAATTTTAAAATTAAATTAATGTTTTCAAAATTAATTTTTAACATTATTTAAATAATACTTTACAAACATATAAAAGCTAACTCAAATATCCGTAAAGTAACTTTCGGAAAAAAATATATATATCATACAAAAAAAGTGAAAATTTAATGATCCATTTGATTTGATTTAAAAACGATAAATGCACATTTTTTTTTATAATTTTATTAAATATATATTATTATAACAACATTTTATTAAATATATATTATTATAATTGTTACATTAAACATTACTAGTATTTTTAAGAAAAGAATGAAAGTGATGTTATATTTTATGTTCCCCTTGGAAAATTGTTGTGGGTGAGGTCAAAATGTCAAATCAAAACTGTGGGCCACTTGTAGAAATATGTGGTCTTGTTACTTTCGATATTTTTGGTGACATGATGAGCTCACTATGTTAGAAAAGCATCTCTAATCTTTTTTTTCCCTACTTGTTTTCATATTCAAATTTTGTGCAAACGAGATATTTATGTAATTTGATTATATATAATTTACAGAGTTAATGTTATAAAAATAAAAAGTAATAGTCTTTGAGAGTCATGTTGTCCGTGGCTTATTTATAATAAAAAAAAATTTGTGAAACACAAATCTTGCATGAACGAAATTAAAATATTACAAACTTCGCACAATTTCAACGATCGTTAAAATGTCTTGTGATTTAATATAGTAATAAAATTTGAATAGAACTTTGAGTAAAAGGTCATATTTGGGAAAATTCTCTCCAATGGCGAACTTTATTTTTTTTATTTTTAAGAGAAAGACTCTCTAATCATGATTTTTTGCGAATACGATAGGTTTGAAAGGTTACTTCAAAATAAAATCAGAAAAAAAAGGTTTAAAAGCTCAATTGGAATTCCCTATTCATTCTCCAAAATACAGGGATTCCCCAAATATGAGAAAACAAATAAGGGAGGGTTGGAATGAGTTTTTGTAGAATTTTTCCCAAATTTAAGTTTAAGGATACATATATGGAAGATTAGAGTTGCTCTCGTTTGGTTCATGTATTTGAGAACTCGGGAAATGGGAGTCTTTCCTTTCTTTTGTTTGGTAAGTATAAATTCTGAAAATACTTTTCCGACATATGAGAAAAGTAGGGGGTAAAACTATTCATCTCAAAACTCATGGGATTGATTTTTCCATGTGATTTTCAAGCATTTATTATAAAAAATTTGGACAACAATACCCTTACATGATACTTTTCATATTTTACCAAACACAAGAAAGAAATCTTGACAAAAAATTTAGTTTTCGATCTCCATAAGAAAGATAATGGAATTGATTTCCCTTCCGTGAACCAAACGAGACTTAAGGAAAGAAACTTTTCATAGGTAATTAAAGTGAATTGATGACTTCTAAAATTAGTCGATGGGAATTTTTATGCAAATTGTATGCTTTTAGAGTTAGAGTTGTACACTGCTTTAGTAATAAATATAATAGTTTTGGCAATAATAACAAAAAAAAAAAAAAAAAAAACTAACAACTATACACACCATACTTTATTTTATGGTAAAACTAAAAGAAGATTTACAGTGCTTCAAGAAATAAAAGTAACATATAAATTATTGTAAAATCAAAAGAAAATTTGTGGCTCAAAGCATAAACAAGTTAACTAAAAAAAGCCCCTGGTCAAAACATAACATGCATTCCTTATTTTCCCAAACACATACGAACCAGCTTGGCTTGGAGCTTTCTTAGTAAGAAATCAAGATATTCATTGTGTATTCAATTTTCTTCACTGGTCACAGGTACAACAACTTGCAGCTGTCAATCTTTATTGAATTATTATGCATGTCACATTCAATAACTTGTTGTCGAAATATCATACCAGATTCAATAACTCCTTACAAAATTATTGCACTACCGTGTGATCAAGTGAAAAAAAATGGCTATATATTTAGACCTTTAGGCTCCGTTTGATAGCAACATGGAAAATGAAAATAAAAACAATTAATTTGGATGAGAAAATGGAAAAAAAGTTGAGGTATATGATGAGATACTATCAATCTCATACTTATTTTTGTGAATATAGGTCCTCTATCCTCCTTTAATATTTTGTGAAAAAAATTTCCCTACTATCACCCAAAAAAATTTTTGTCATGGAAAAAAAGCAAAAAGCAAGAGTTAATCTCACCATATCCCTCAACATATTTTTCATTTTCTCACCTAAATTGGTTATTTTTATTTTCATTTTTCATGTTGCTATCAAACGGAGCCTTAATCAACTTTCAATATTTAAGGGCGGTTCTATTTTTACTCTTAATAATATTTGGTTTCACTCTCACTTTTCATTCAATTCTTGAATACCGAATAAGGGTATGTTATTCGGTTCCTAGGGACATGGTATAAACATATTAATCGATTCTTGGGGGCCGATTTAGTCATTGTTAAACTTATACTCAACCCTCAAGAATCGAATAACAAGATTTTAATTGATAATCAAGGATCGAATGAAGTGTGAGAATGGAACCAACATTTATTAAGATTGAAAATAGAATCACCCATCTTTAAACAATATACAATAAAAAAATTTAAATTTGTGTACAAAAATATTAATATTTTGCTCATAAACGACCTTACAATATGATGTATTGCATTTAAATGTTTGATTTGCACTTTTACTTTTTGCTTCATTTTTTGCCGGTGTTACCGGTAGTGGAGGGAGAAGGAAGAGAAAATGGAAAATGAAAAGTTATTTTTTGTGTTGTTAAAAGGTGGAGCTCCAAAAATTCATTGTACTTTTGTGTTGGTTTTGGGCTTTATAATTATTTAAATTCAAAAAGTGATTCGCATGGAAATTCATTTTATGTACGTTTGTTTATGCTTTTATGGTAAAAATAAGAATTTTCAAATTGTTTTTGGGTTTTACCTTTTTAAGCAAAGTTGGAAAATATCTGGTCAAACTATTATGTTGACTAGGGGGTTTATTGTTAAGTTTTATAGTCCCGGGGGTTAAGTGCCAAAACTTAATAGTTGAGGGGGTATAGTGTATCCAAACAGTCCTTTATCCCCCACTGCTCTTTACCGCCCTACACAATCCTCTTTGAAACGCTCTTCACTCCCAAATCTAGGGCTTTCTTTTTTCCTCACAATTTTCCCGGAAAATGGCTACAACAGACTATGAGATCAACCCCGACCGAATCCAGAACTTCTTCACCTCCCTCGAGACCCGAAAATCCCTTCTCACAACAATCACATCCCTACACAAAACCCTAACAGATCATTTCACAACCCTAGACCAAACCCTAACGCAGAAATCCCAAACCCTAGAATCCCAAATCAAAGATTTCAAGGAAAAATCAAAAGAATCCCTTGAACTCCTCGAGTCTCGCGAGAATGGAATCCCCGAAAGGGAATCTATTACCGCGGCCAAGATTGAGGAGCAGAAATTAGCTGCTGTTAATGATATTGTGAATTCGGAGAGTTTAAATGTTAATGAGGGTTTGAGGAATTGTTTTAGGAGGATGGATTCTAGTGGTTTGATCTCGCTTTTGTTACTGAAAAGGAAAGAAACTTCGGCTTTGAGGGCCGAGATTGGTGAAGCGATGGGGGAGGCGGTGGATGCGATGAGATTAGTGGTGGACGCGGTGGAGGAGTTCGTGGAGATGAAAATTGAGGGGAAGGTTGGGATGGCGGATAGGAGGTGGGCGTGTGGGATGTTGATTCAGGTGGTGGTGGGGGGTGGGGGTGGGGTGGGGAGGAGTTTGAGGGAGAAGGCGGGGGCAGTGTTGGAGAAGTGGAAGGAGTGTTTGGGTGGTGGTGAAGGGAGTGGTGGGGTGGGTGCTGGTGAGGCTACTATGTTCTTGCAAATGGTGATTGGGTTTGGGTTGAAAGAGAGGTTTGACGAGGGGTTCTTGAGGAAATTGGTGTTGGAGTTTGCGTCGAGAAGGGATATGCCAAAGCTTGCGGTCGCATTGAACTTGGGCGAGAAAATGGAAGGTGCGTATACGATGATCAACTTCTATACATGTGTATGTATTGTTGCATGTTTGTTGTTTGTGTTATTTTGCCAGAGACTGGTGACATTGTTCACTTAGCAGTTAGCACAATGGGATATAGATGTAGATATTTATCATTTGATTTGTATATATATGTGTGTGTGTTTCTATATGGAAATTGATAGTATCAATATAGTAAGGGAGAATGGTTTTTGAATTTTAAAGATGTATTCAATAAATGATTGGAAGGTTGAGATGCAAGATGCCTTTTGGAGGGTTGAGATCAATGCACGAGGGATAAAAGAGTTAACTAAAGGTTTAGATGAAAGATGCGTTCTAAGAATAGAGTAATAGTTGTATGCTTCCATAATCAATAGTGCCTTATAACAGGTAAATTTGAACAATAGTGTCTTTGGCATGGGTTACGACTAGTGTAGTGATATAATTGTATACTTCCCTAATCAATAACGATTTCCTGGTTCAAACTTCAAACCTAGTTTGGACAATATTTAAAGTGTTTAGAGGTTTCTTGTTGAGAACTTGACATAACAATTTTAAAAACGATTTCAATAATTTTACTGATGGCATAAACTTGACTAGGATGTTGAATGATTTAGCGTACTATATATGATACTTTTATTTTTTTAACTGCGGCTTCATGAAAGAAGTTGTATTACAGAAGTCATTTGTGTGTTTGCTATTGAATATGTGGATTATCTGTAGAACTTGGCCTTCTCCTTCACTAGAAATGGGGAAGATTCACCTCTATTTAGTGGTACGAATAACTTTTTGCTGTTATTCTTTTCATTTCGATGAGGACGAAAAATAACCTGAAATAGATATTGAAATATATGGACATGAAGCTTACTGATTCTCGAGTTAATTTGTAAATGGAGTTACATTGTCACCTGCATTTAGTTCTTCTGAAGTTTATTTCAATTCTGAGCTCAGTCAACCCCATACCTACATCAAGCTCTAGTACTTGGGTTCAATACTTCTTTATATCAATCTTGATGCTATATGGCATATTGGCTTGACTCTGGCCAAGCTCAATAAATTAACTTGAAAATAAATGGAAGTGTAGCTCTCGTCTATTCTCGAATCTCTCTAAAACACACAATCACGAATCAGCTTTTTCCCCTAGTGAAGGATGAGCGAATTTTATTAAGAATTCCTATTTGTAGATTAATGTAAATGGGGATAACCCTCCTCTATCAACTTTCCTACCCCTTATAGGGATTTGAAATTGCCCCTAATAGGGGTTCAAGATTTATACAATCCCTTTACTTATTTGATATCCAAATGTACCGTTTAACTTGATCGACAATTTGACTTTTGGATGTGACTAGTGTATGGCCGTATGGCAGATGTTTTCATTTTTTCTTTTTCTAATAAAAGGGCCCTAAGGTTATATGAAAAATTGAAAGTTTAAATATTAAAAGTAGAGTTATTGAAACACATTAGGTTAAAGATATAATTTGCTATTGTATTTTTTTTTTTTACAAGTGCATATATATAATGTGACCTTTTTTATGTTATATATGTGTCTATGTTTTTGTGTATATTGAGATGTTAAACTGATAGCCTCTTTCGAATAAATTAGTAGAACCTTGATTTCTAAATTCAAACCTAAGTCTCCTAAGAGGTCTTATTCTGTTCACCCTGGTAGTAACTTAATATTCTTAAGAATAATGCTACACTTACCTGCTTCATCAACCGGTTATTCATACTGGACCCATTAATGGGTTGTACATTCTCAGAATGTACAACTCTTTAATGCACCCGCATATGATTATCCAGTTGATAAAACTGGTAAGAATATCTTTTTTCTATTCATAAATCATTCTTCATGCTTTATCTTGTCTGATATTGCTTGTATCTGATTTTGCTAATCAATATAAGCTTTGTTTCCGATCAAAAATAAATAAACAGTAGTCTTTGAAACCTCATTTAGGTGGCTTTGTTATTTTATGAACGCTTAGTTTGTGAATTTGATCACTTGTTATCTTGATGAGATTATGGGGTTTGTTTTCCGCAGATATTATCGATGAGTTGGTGAAAAGTGGGAAGGAGATTGAGGCTGTGTATTTTGCTACTGAGGCTGGGTTGACAGAGAGATTTGCTCCTGTTTCGCTGCTCAAATCATGCCTAAGGAATTGCCGGAAAACTGCTAATACTATCTCTAAAACTGGGAACTACAGTTCGTCTGCTGTGGTGAGTTGGTACTTAAACTTCCCTTCCCTCTCTGGTTCAGTGGATTAATGCTGGAATTCATTTTCTCTTACTTGAAACGCGCGATTGTTCAATTTGGTTTTCTCATGCTATATTATTAATGCACTATATATATATATACACACACAACATACGTATATACAAGGCAATGCTTGTGCAGATGACACAATCGCAAGTTTGTTTGTGTGCATTCTTACATCTCACTAATGCTTACGGCACACCTGGTCAAATTTTATGATGCATGGCATAAATTATTTTAAACACATACAAAGCATTATTTAGTTAGAGCATCCACAGCAGTCCAAATCTGTATGATAAGTAGGATAAGTTTGTCCTAATATACTGTGTTGTTCGGGTAACTTCCTTATCATACAGACAACTATGTCTGTTTGGGAACCCAAACTGATATTTGTTCTGTTTTGATATTCGTTCTGTTTGGAACGCATTATATGGGCATCTCTTGTCCGTTTCAATTCAACCATTATCTGGACACCTCTTCTCCTTTCGTATCTTTATACTACTTACCATACACAAATTGGACTGTTGTTGATGCTCTTACATATAATCTATTGATATGTGTTTTTTGAGGCTTGTGCATAAATGAGTTGATACTTTTGTTAGAGGGAGATGGAGAAAAGGGTTTGCCATAGTGGTAAGGGCGGACTTGGGACTGTGTGGCTAGGCAAACAGTCTCAGGTTTGATTTCCCGCTAAGTGAAACCTTTCTTGGGCCGCTGGGGGCGTCTCCCGGTAGAGCAACCATGGGATTAGTGGGGGTGGGGCCCCGATACCCATGGTTATCAAAAAAAACAAAAAAACCCTGTGATTTTTTTCCTCTTCAATAGAAGTTTCAGAGGGAGATTCAAACCAATCTTGTGTTCTATATAAATGTCTTCTTTTTTTCTTTTTCCTTTCGCGTGTGCAGAAATGAGGGTTGGGGGTTGGGGGTTGAATTAATGCTATTCTCCTTGTACCCAATTTTTTGATGTTTATATCTGTACCCCTCTAATATTTCAGGATGAGGCCAACAATTCTGAGTTAATTGCCACGAGAGCCATCATAAAATGTGTAGAAGACCACAAGCTTGAAGCCGAATTTACCATAGAGAGCTTAAAGAAACGTGTCACGCAATTAGAGAAGGCAAAAGCAGATAAAAAGAAGAATGCAGCATCCACAAGCAAGCCTTCAAACAAGCGTCCCCACAGCAGCAACACTAGGGGGGGCGGAGGTGGTGGTGGTGCCCCCTCTTTCCGGCCACCAAAATCCGGCAGGTTTTCAAACGCTTCCCCAGCTTTCCGGCAGAGGAACCCGCCTCAGGCCCCACCAACCAGATACACTGCCGCACCATATAGCTACCCAAGCCCAAGCGTGTACGATGGCCCCTCCACTGCCGCTTACGGTGGGCCCGGGTACGGTGGGGCCCACACCCAGAGCCCTGTCGGACTTGGTACACAGTACCCACCGTATGCACCACAGGATGTTGGAGCTGGTGGGGTCCGGGCTGGTGGATCGTATGCTGGGCAAGCATCATATGGTGGACAGAGCACCTATAGCGCGTATGATTATGCTGCTGCTGCGGCAGCTCCGCCTAGTTACCCACCTTCATATCCACAATAGGGACTAGGATGGGGAAGTAGATGGAGGAGGTTCTTAGGGTTCAAATTGTAATCGAACTATTGCTTTAAAAGCCTTTTTCAGGCTGAAAGAAATGATACAAGTGTTAGTTGTTTGGATTAACAATGTATGGAAAATTTTTAGTGATGTTATTATATGCTATTTGCTTCGGTAAAGGGTTATAGATTTTGCAACAACGTGTGATTTACTGGACCAAAGTTTTCAAAAAAAATTTATAACTATGCTTTTTTTAAAACTTATTTAGCGAAATGGGAGTGTTTTGAACTTAATTGTGAAAATAGGATTGTTTTAAAATCGTTACTCAATATATCTATTTTTGGTAAAAAAATGTTACTCAAGGTAGCGGTTTTAGGGCAAAAAAAAATTGCGTGCTAAAACCGAGAAAATGGGCCTCGATTTTATGGATAAAATCGCTATTAGTGGTCTTGATTTTATTCATAAAATCGACATCTCTTTCAGCGTTTTTACTTTTTTTTCAAACCAGCCTACAAAGTACCATCCGCTTTCTTCCATTTGCTCTCTCCCCTTCCTCCATCCGCGCTCCTCCTTCCTCCTCCGCAGCACTCTCCTCTTTCCTCCGTCTGTTGGTCCCCTTCTTCCTATACTATGTCACCTTCTCAGCTTTTTTTTTAAAATTTTAAACTATGAAGAAGAAGAAGATGATGAAGCAACAGAAGAAGAAGAAGAAGAAGAAGAAGAAGAAGAAGAAGAAGTGGCAGAAGAAGAATAAAGAAGCTTAGGTTTCTGAGTGTTTTATTTTAAGGGTGTGGGAAAAAAATATGTAAATTAAAAAAACGTGAAAATGAAAAGAGATTTTAAATAAAAAAAAGGTGAAACGAATAGCATTTTTAAAGTAAAAATTTTTCTCAGCTTAAAACTTTCATCACAAGTATCGATTTTAGCCTAAAAATCGAGACCTTGGGTATCGATTTTTGACGAAAAAACACAATCTTAAGTAGTGTTTTTAACGCGAAGATTTTTTTATCTCAAATACCGCTACCTTGACTAGTGATTTTTCTCCAAAAAGCGCGACTTTAACTAGCAATTTTAAAACGATCCTATTTTTACAAATAATTTCAAAAGTCCCCTATTTTGTTAAATAAGTTTAAAAAAAGTATAGTTATAAAAAAAAACTCAAAGTTTTCATAATGCCAAGCCTATACTAAAAGCTCTACTCATTTCATCGCAATTGCAACCCGTTTTTAGGAACAAATTAGTTTCATTACAAACAATGGTTAATAATAATATATATCTATTATTATAAAATTTAGTACATTAATTATATCTTAAAAAATATGAGTAAATTACCCTAATAACTTGGCGTTACTTTAACCACTAAATTATAAAATATTTTATTTTAACCTTTAAATTATTAGTAAGAATTCACTTTGGCCCTTCGGATTTATTTTAAACTTTAAATTGATTTGATTTACTTTTTTTGACTTCAGTTTAAAGCATTTGTGAAAGTTTAGTTTATTTAATTTATCGCATCATTCTTATACCTCCATCCATCATCATCACCACCACTACTACCATCATGATGGGTGTCAAATCCAACAAAAATAATTCTTAGTCAAATTTAAATTAAATTGTGTATAGCGGTGAGCAGGGTCGAATTTACAGAGACTGGTTAGACTTAATTCTTCAAATAATAAAAGAAAGGGGGTTTTGGAATTTTGTAATTTAAAACAAATTAATTGAAAGCAATTAAAAAGGAGAAATCAATATTTATGAAAGATCTAGCCCAAGGTATATTCTCAGAATTGATTCATTGAATTGATCATCGATGCAAAAATAAATCTTTTATTCTTTCCTAAATTGATTATAGTTATTGATATGATCTAATAACCAATCTCTCCTTACTTTGTCGATAATCAAGGTACGACCGTTAATTATTTCTCTAATCGATAAACAACTCTAGAAAAGCTCATAGAATTTAATTTACCAACAGCATTAATAACTAGAGAGACCCAATTCTAATCAGTGGATACAAAAGCAAGATCCATTTAAATTAGATTATATATCCCCACAACATAAACCTTGTCTATGTTATTTTACCACTAATATTAGAACACCTAAACAATTACTGATTTAGATTTTCTAATTGGCAGTATATTGTTTCATCAATAAGACAACGTGCACTTTGTATTAATTAATCAACAATAATATAATGAAACATAGAAGATATATAATTACCAGAGAATAAAAGAGTAATATAGATTAATTAGATCTCACAATTCTTGAAGAATCAAAACCTTGAATAACCTTGAACTAGAATAATAATTTAGCAATCCATGGAGCAAAGAAAGTCTTCTAACTTGGAGAATGGAGAAGGAAAATAATATGTTGTTGTGTTGTGTTCTTTACTCCTTACCCTTACCTAATATTTATAGGCCTAAAAACAAGAACCACAATAAAACTCTAATTCCTCCTAAAAATAGGAGTCCTAAAAGAAAGCAACTAAATATTGTTTCCTAATTAAAATAAAGAACCTACTAAGGAAAGAAATAAGATACCAAAACAATTACAAAAACTAATTAAGTTATTTTGCCAACTGTGAGAACACGCTAGAAAATAGAATTAAATTTCGGAATTAGAGCGCGCCCACGGCTTAACAAAACAGCACTTCTGTCTTTTGGACACAGTTCTCAGCTTTGGCGTGCCCACGCTTTACGCAATTTCTTCTTATGGTTTCTTCACTTTTTTCAACTTAGCTTCTTTCATCTTAAATTTGGGCTTTTAGCTTATTTATCTTTATATTCATCATCTTTCCTACACAAACACGATATGCAATTAATATCCGTAAATTAAGCATTTAAAACTAATAAATCATGGGAATATATCTTAAGATAATTAACAATTATGCGTCTTATCACATCACTATACCTCCATCCATCGCCAAGCACCACCACTAATTTTACCCCTAATTTATACAAAAATTTAACCAAATCAATAGTGGGATTTACCCTCAAATCAAACCAGAAATAATTAAGCCCAAACCATACAAACACAACCCGAGCTACACCCCTGATTTTTCTGGTGAGAGTTCCGATTAACCTTCACCAACTTCACATGGGTCCAAAGATGATGACTCTGGGGAAATATAGAAAGGGGGAGAGTGGTGGTGATGATGAATTGTTTTTGTTGTTACCTGTGGAGCTGAATTTCCATTAACTCCTCGAGCTTTGTGCCTCAATGTGAGGAATATTAGGATTTGTAGAGATTGAAGAGTTGCTGTCGTTGTTGCCTGTAGAGTTGAATTTCCATGGAAGTCTTGGGATTCGCGTCTGTATTTGTATATATACACGTATATGTATATGCATTAGTATATTTTTAACAAAATGGTCCGCATGAGAAATTTTTCGTATATATACGTATGCATATATGTATGTGATCGAAGAAAAAGACGGAGGAGAACGATGGTGGCCTTCGTTTAATTTTTTTTATAAAAATTCTAATTAAGGTTTTTTTTTTAAAGAAAATAATTTAAATGATAAAAATATCTTTAATTATGTTCAATTTAACAGAAAAATTAGACATAATGACCGAAATGACTCTCGCTAATAGTTTAAAGGTCAAAGTGACATTAAATCAATAATTTAAAAACCATTAAAATAATTTATTGAAAAAATACTCTTAATTTTGGATGTTTGAAGAATGAATACCGGTTTCCATGGGTAGTAGAGTTCAATTTCACAAAATGTCAAAAGTTAATGTGAATAAAGGACACCTATTTGGTAACTGCATATAATAAATAAGAAAAGAAAAAGAACAATTTCTTTTTGTTGGTAATTTCTATATTTTTCGAGGACTAATTTTTTTGACACTTGTAAATATGCACAAACCAAAATTTCAGTTTTAGAAATCATATCAATTTTATCTCCCCTAAATATGTTAGATTATAGACCTCGTCCAATCGTCCATGCTTCTTTATTTGTCAAATTTAATTTGAAATGGAAAATTATATCTCATATAAAGCTGTTTTATATCGTGAAATTGATCTCTGCAAAAGAATCCGAACAACAAATTTAAAAAAAAAAATTGAAAAATAAGGAGTCAAGTAATTTTGTAAAAACACGAGTACCATGTAATAAGATTAACTCTCAAGAGACTGCAAAAGCTCATTCCTGTTCATAAAATTGAAAAATATCATTACATCTGCAATTGCAGCAACATAAATTTTCAAATGTTGTTCGGTTCATACGGACCGGTCCGCACCAGAAACGGACTCGCTATTGCAAATCCACAAAATGAATCATGCTAGTACATAAACAAGATGCTATAACTCAATTTCACTTTTAGAACTTACAATTCAAGAAAAAAAAGGTGCAATTTTAATGGAAAGTACAAAAAATGAAAACAAAATATGCGGGAAAAAAATTCCCTTAAATCAAATTTGGCCGCGTTTTGGGGGCTAAAACATACAAAACTTTGTTAACCAATACATTATTAAAATGAAGGCTACACCTATTGTCAAAAGCAACTACAAGTATTGCCCGTGCATAGTACTACTTCGGAGAGTTGAATAGTATGCTTTCAAAGTAGCTCTCATAATCAGCCATATTCGCCATGCCATTATATGTTCACCCTAAATCAAACACTTAATTTTACTGTCAACGCAACTATGGCAATTGCCAGTGCATAATGCTGCTTTGGAGAGTTGTATCATATGCTTTCAAAACTGTACATTGCCACTCGCAATTAGCCATAATTGCCCTGGCAGTACAGCCACCCTAAATCAAACAGTCAATTTTACCAGCCAAGTCGCTGTGCAAGGGAGACACCGCATATGACAACCACTGCGTACAAGCTGCAGTCCATAAACAAAGCACCTACTGCATTTTGCAACACGAAACTCGCTTCCAAAGCCATCCCTATATTATCGGCAAAATCACTCCCTCCAGCTGCAGGGCCGCTACCATCTTGCTCAGGCACCCCTACCCCACCACCACCATTGCCTCTTTGTTTTCCCAAAAGAAGCCGTCCTAGCACCATCGATATATTCGTCAGCAAAACCAAATAAAGTGGCCGAGAAAGTAGGACACTCTTTATGAGGATGCTGCTGATTATAGGGAACCCCACATACGAGAGAACTACAAAAACGGCTGTCAAAAGGGAAAAGAAAATGCGGGTCCCCTCAGAAGCTGAGATGGCAGAAACTATTTGAGTTGGGTTAAAGAAGTGGCGGTGACGGGTCTGTGGTCCAAAATGTGGGTCCATGTCTGAGGTGGCTGGTTGTGGTTTGTCTTCAGGTTCTAGGGCAGCTGCCCTAGAGGTTTCAACTCTTGCCTTGCATTTGCGCATTACAGGTTCGGGTACGGTCCCACTGCCAGGTTCAGCAGTGGGGGGTTCAGCAGTGGGGTTATGATTCGGCAACGACGAACTCAAGTCTTTGTTCACATCCTGCGGGCTTCCTGTGTAACAACACATACATGAGACAGAAGGAAAAAAATGTGCACAAAATGATGTTTTAATGATGGGTGGTATTATTGCCAAGCAATTATGCTTATTATCAGAACAATGTACAACTTTAGAAGCATATAGTACAACTTCCCAAAGCAGTACCATGCTCTCGCAAATAGAATATTGCTTTGGCAATATGGCTACCCTTAATGATTTGATTGATCACATAGCGGGTCCTACTTGCAGATCATGTGGCCAGGTATTGCCTAATTCGTGGATGACCCCTACATACTGCAAATTAGGTGCGCCAACCCCAAACGGACTGTGTTCATGACCCAAAAGGCCAACCCTAGTGACCCCTTACTTTGACTTTCACAGACGTCCAAAAAGAGGCATATATAATTCCATATGTAAACATACAAGAATATGGGAGAAAGAAAAGTCTGGGCTGTTTTCTGTAAAGTCATTCTTTGAATTTCTGTCACAGGCCAACGTAAAAGGAAATTTTGAACCATTCGATATGATTTGGAAGAATGGAATTCCGGCAAAGGTTAAGGTTTTGGCTTGGTTAGCTGCTATAAAGAAAGTTAATACAGCAGACTTGCTGCAACTGAGAAGACCGTATTTACAAATCTCTCCATCTTGGTGTGTTTTGTGTAAAAGAGAGGGAGAGTGCATTGATCATTTGTTACTTCATTTCACATGCAAATTCTTGTGATAATATACATATACACATATATGCATATTCATAATGATCTATCATGCTTCAACATCCCTCGCGTGAGACCAACTCCCACGTTAAGAGACAAACCAAGGTGCACCTAATGGCTTGAGCACAGCTGCACACAATGCAAATTACACTAAAACAAAAGGAAAACCAAGAATACTTGAAGCAGAGACCTCGCAATAAGAGTGCTCACACCATCGTATATAGTCGCCATCTTGCCAAAATTTAAAAGGCGCCATAAAATAGTTGAGTTGGCTAGATGTCATTGCTATTTAATCTATAAAAACACAAGGAGAGCACATATATTGTTCTAAAACTCGTAGGAGACAACTCTAACTATTCTTTATGTTTTGTACCCCTTCCTAACTTTACGTGCACACATGCGACCGGAATATTGGTAATTAAGATGAAAAGGAAAGGCAAATAAGAAGTACTTAATTTCGTAATAACGTAAATAGTACACTTTTTAGGGGAAAGGAAGGTGCTAAGTGCTAACAGAGCTGCATTGGCAATTGAATTGTCTATTGGCTTCTAACAGTTGTAGATGTTTATGAAAGAAGTGTATAAAACTATTTAGTCCATGGCTTCATGCAACCGAAAAGAAAGAACAATGAATTATCAAAATATAGTTACTTTCTGTTCTAGTTTCAATATTTTGTATACTCAATATAACTAAATAAGTAAAAATTATTTGGATATTTCTTTTTGGTTTTCACCAATCTTACCATTATTTTGGTTTCATTTTGAATAAGAGAAATTGAAATATATTTTTATACTTCTTATTAAATATTCTTGGGCACCAATGTGGCGAATACATGATTCCTTGTACCAAATTCTGGTAAGAGCTTTTTCGCAAAAAAAACTAATTTACAAATATATAACTTGACTCTATATTATATGACAAAAAGAAACAAACTTTGGGTTTTCTAGAAAATGAGAAATCAATTTTGACATCATCATTCACGTACAGTTTGTTATCAAAATGAACCAAGTGGACAATACCCACACATCTAATAGCTCATAAACCTTCTCCTAAAAGTCTAAATTATGCCCACCCTGGAACATGTCTATACTTGCATCCACATTTGGATTTTGAAACTCAAACACACAATTATCTCCCCCTCTCATTTCCATTCAGTAACTATCACATACACACATTAACTATAAAAGGTAAGCATGGTATGACATTTGAAACATCAATCTACACGCATTAAAAAGGGATTATACGGGAATATGTACCTGCATATTTGAACAACACTATGTTACTGGTTGTTCTTACATCCTAAAATTTAGCATTCAGCGTTAAGAGCCAAGTCATAAGTTCTGCGTTGAACGCTTAATTAAACTTTAACGTATTTTATTCCAATGGTTATGGTACCCCTATTCTAAAATTTAACATTCTGCATCGGGATTCATAATAATAATAATAATAATAAAGAGTAAAATTCTAAAATGATATCTAATCAGCATTCAAAGCCAAATATGTTTTCCAGAGCTTCCGTTCAACATCCAATGTTCAGGAATTAGAGCTAAATAAAAACGTAGTTTATAAACGAATTATCCCGTACATGAATTATGAAAAACAGACAGAAAGATATTCTTATTCTCACTACCAATTGAATTAACATAATTAAATACATGTATAGATATATATATCGAGACAGAAAAAGAGAGATGAATTACCGGATGAGGTTTGATCGGAATCGGGAACAGGGGGGATTTCATTGCGAGGCGGAGACGATGGAAACTGCTGAGATGATGGCTCAGATGATGAAGAAGCAGGTAGGGTTTGAATACGGCCGGTGATTAGAGCCAATCGGTCGGATCCTCTCTCGGCGATTCGCCGTTTTCTTGCATCCCTGCTGCTCGTTTCCATTCTACTTCGAGAGAGAGAGAGAAAGAGGAGAGAGACGACTTATTGCATCGAAACTCAAATCTGAACTTCTTTTCATTTATGCGATCGTGTGATTTTTCACTTTCTATTTTGTAATCGCGTAATTTTATTTTTATTTTTATTTTTATTTTTATTTTTATTTTTATTTTTGGGTAATCGGTTAACTTCCATTCGCCTAACTTGTCAATAGATCAATTCAAGTCGGTTTTTTCTTAACCCTTAGACCTCGTTTGATTTAGATATTAGGATCAGTGAGATTAATAATACCAGTATTAATAATATTGGATTATTAATTCTGGTATTAATTTAATATCAATACCCTATTTGATTCATGTAGTATTAATACTGGGATATCTCATACTAATGTTTGTACCATATTTTGTTATGTAACTCGTATACGGGATTATATTTTGAACTAAAAAAATAAAAATTAAATTAAATTTTTTTTTTAAATAAATTAATTTTTAAAAAAAAAAAATATATTTTTTAAATAAATTAAAAAAAAAATTATAAAAAAATTAAAATAATAATAATAATATAGTAGTAGTAGTGGTAGTGGCATTTTTGAAAATATTATAGTAATAATGGCATTTTTGAAAATATATGGTTCATTTTTCTTAATCCTGGATAAACAATACCACCTCCCCCTTGGTATTAAATTATAGCACAAAGAGTGGTATTAAGTTAATACCGGTATTAGTAATCCCAGCACATTTGTACGAATCAAACAAGGTATTATAAAAAAAGTGGTATTAATAATCTCATCCCACTTTTTAATACCCGAATCAAATGAGGCCTTAATGAATATGAATAATTTTTGTTATTTCGCTATTACGACTTGACTATTAAATGATATTTTTTGAATTTGTACATAACTTAATTTGTTATTAAATAATATGATAATACCGGTTAGGGAGATTTCTTTTATTCACTAGAACAAGATGAATGAATACTTAAAATTCAAAACAAAACAAAAGAAAATAGAGATAAACGTCTATAGATCCTAAATATATAAATACAAATCCTTTCTTGGTACAAGAAACATTAGTTTTAAAAAAAATTAATGAGTCTAACGAGTAACCCGAAACTGATTCGTTATTATTTCGTGTCAATCGGATGAACCCGATAACCACCGAATTCGTTAAGGGCCTGCCTATTAATTTGTAATCTGATATTAATTCATGTCATGTTATCGTGTAGCGTGTGATTTTAACAGGTCTACCTGTTATTAACGAAAAATGATGTTCAACATCATATTGACGCATGGATTGTTACATCATGTTATATGTAGGTATGTATATCAAATTCGCAAAACTTGTTGGAATCTTTGACAAAGGATACTTTTTCAGATATCTTCGGCGATATTTATTTACTAGTTTGATTAAAATGACAAAACAAGCGGTGCATATGATTTTCGATCAGGTATAATAGCCAAATTTGGCGATATAACATTCCAAATGTCAATATAACGTACCACGTCATTTTTCTGATAACGACGAATTAATGGAATGAAAATGAAAAAAAAAAAGTTTACTGTGGAAAGTGTCAATAAAACATATGTTAGCCATTTTTTTAAAAAAAAGTATAAAGTTCATTAATTTTTTTGGTCTTTTTCATGTTTTTGCAATTTAAGGTAGATTTCACATAATTATGGGTCACACCATAACAATATATGGAATTATGAGTGTATATAACTGTGTATCAAAATTAACTTTTGTTCCCATTATGTAAGAACCTAATATATATATATATAAGAAGAAAATAAAATAAAAATTAGGAAGGCTTATAAAAGAGGTGTATTTTTGAAAAATAGGAATAATTGTTTTAAGGGAGGAGCAAATAGGTAGACTTTAGGATTTTATTGATAGTAGTAGTAGTAGTAGCATCCTTCCTTTGACCCATTCTCATTATTCTAATTCTTTCTCTTTTTCGTACCATCATTTCTCTGATTTAACCATTTATATATATGCAAAGAATAGGAAAGAAATTAAGAGAAAGAGGGAAGTACTGGAAGTGAGAGATAGGAAAAGAGAGAGAGAGGGAGAGATATAGTGATAAAATAACCGCTAAACTTTAGGAAGTTTTGACAGTCCAAGGAGTGAAGAAAAAGGAGAGTATTTTATGTATATTTTAAAAAGTTATATTGTACTTATGATGTGTATATATATTAGTAAATATGTGGATATTTACTTAGCGATAGATGGCATGAAAAATAGAACTCTAATAAATAAAAAATCAATTGATATTTATAAGATACTACGAGTTGGACTAGTGAAATATCCATATACTAAACTTACTATATATATACATGTGTGCACGGGACTTAAGATTTATAGGAGTTTGGTTTAATTCACTAGTGTAAAATATATATATATATATATATATAATAATACTAATATAAATATATGTATTTGTAATAGACGAATATATGTATATATGTAAAACAAAGTGGTGTATTCCTATATATATACGTGCAGGGACGTTTTAGGTGTGGTAGAACACTTATATGTATATAATAACTTAAGTAGATATTGAGTTTGGCTTACATACCAAGGTGCTAAAAAGAAAGAATTTGATAAGATGTATATAAATATATATATATATATATATATGAGTTAGGCTATAAAGAGGGATTCCCTCACTTTAACAAAAAGAATGGATGATCATTTAGAAGGGTAAATCGATGAATTTTTTTGTAAGATTTTATAGAGATGATCTATATTATGAGTAAATCACTTCCACTGAATTTCATAAAAAAATTCAACCTAAAAGTGGGTGAGATGATCGTCAAGAATTTTAACGGCCGAAAATGTACATATATATCAATTTTTCAAAACACTCACTTCTAGGTTGAATTTTTCTATGAATTTTTGCAGAGGTGATCTACTCACTATATAGATCATCTCTACAAATTTTCATAAAAAAATTCATCGATTTACTCCTCTAAATGGTCATCCCTTCTTTTTGTTAAAGTGAGGGAATCCCTCTTTATAACCTAACTCATATATATATATATATGAGAAAGATCTAGAGAGGACCATTTTTTTGGTCCTTAAATGCGGACCAATTATTTTGAGGGGAAAAACAGATGAATTTTTTTATGAAACTTGGTGAAGGATTTTCATCAAAAAATTCAACCGGGAGGTGGATTAACTAAACATCTTAAATTTTAACAGCTAAAAATGCACATATATATCAATTTTTTAGTTAACCCTTTTCCTGATTAAATTTTTTTATGAAAATTGGCGGAAGAGATCTACTAATCATGAAGATTATTTTCACTAAATTTCATCAAAAAATTCATCCATTTACTCCCTCAAAATGACCGGTCCGCATTTAAGGACCAAAAAGTTTGTCCACTTAAGATCCTTTCCCTATAGATATACACACATATATATATGTATGTATGGCCTTGATTTTGGGTGATTTTGTTTCTATCCGCCGTTTCTTGCAGTTAATCTGCGATATTATGTTAATCTGCATTACTTATTAAATTAATCCACGAACATGGATAGACTGACAAAAAAATATTATTAATTTAGTTTTACAAATATTATTTTAAATAATAATTTAGTACTTGAATATCCACTAAATTAATGTTGTAATTATTAACAATAAATCATGACATGGATCGTAATTCAAATAGTGGATATTAATAATTAGAAATAATATGGATGAGAAAAATAAGAAGATAGATATCAATATTCGACAAACGAAGATTTCACTAATTCTTTAAAAACGATTACAAAATCTATCACAAGAATTATTGCACTCAAAGCTCTCACAGAAGAAGAAAATCAACAGCCCTTTAACCTCTCTCTCACAACAAGATGAACTCTCCCACAAATTTCCACAGAAAGAAGAATTTCTCTTATGCCTTAATTTATTGAATGATTCTATCTATATATAACAATATAATAACATCCATCCAATCTAGAATAAGGTAATAACAATCCTACGTAAATATGAAAACTATTAACAAGGTAATAGAGACAAAAATAAATAAGGAAACCAAGTTTGATAAGGAAACATATTTCTTGCCCAACTGCAAAACAATTTTTGCATTTTTTCCGCGTAACTGCAAAAGCGCTTTTGTACCTTTCCAGAATGCAATATTCTGGGTCTAAAAGTGCTTTTTCACCTTTCCAGAACCGTAAATCCTCTTTTGCACCATTCAAGCGAACAATTTGATTTCCTATAAAACTCATCTTCTCTTAAATTTGGAACCGAGCAAAAAACACAACAATCACCACCTTTTGCAAAGGTAACAAAACTAACCGCTATCTTCTTCTTCTTATTCGTCTTGATGACACATGAAACCTTCTTTGTCTCACCCTTCACAAGGGCCACTCAACCATTTATGTCAATGATCGAGCCACATCCGATTATCTATGTTAATGATCATACCATGTCCGTATTGGACACCATCACTGGCACGTAACTCTGAATTGTCAACGGTCTAGAGCCACCACCTAAGCCATAACTCATCCTTGTTGTGTTTGCACCACGTACCGGAACATATGTTTCTTGGTTTTCTAGCACCATTATGTACAACTTTCTCATGTAATCTATACAAATCCCCGCAATGACTTGCCTTCAAGACCACATCGTCGCTATGATACACGCTCATTACTCCACCTCGAGTAGAGTACCACATCCCAAGTGATTCTAATATAGAAAGACTGATTAGATTTCACTTTATCTCCGGCACATGTCTGACATTTATGATTGTTTGAATTGAGCCATCAAACAATTCCAGGCGGACTTCGCCAACTCCATGAACTAGCAATCTGGAGCCATCCCCCATGTAGACAAATCCGCTACAATATTTATATGTGCTATACAATGAACGATTGTTGCAAACATACACAGCGGCACTGCAATCCAAGAACCATCCTCCCTGACTAGTAAAGCTTGCAGGCATTAGTAGGACATCTATAAGATCGGCTTCTTTGTCATAAGAAGTCATCGCAATGGTTACGGTTCCATCAGGGTTAATAGCCAATTTTTCTCTGATGTCATCATTCTTCCTTGGGCAGTCCCTAGCACAATGGCCCGGTTGACCACATTTAAAGCAATCTCCTTTAAAGATAGTATTCCGTCCTTTGCTAGAACCTTTCTTTCCATTCACTACAAACGCACCTTCTTGAACAATATTGATTCGATCCCTCTTTCTCACCATCTCTTCCGCAGACAGAGCTTGACACACCTCCGAAGTGGTGAAAGATGATCTACTCATAAAATTCTGAATTAGCGTCTTGTATGAATTTGGCAGAGTCCAAATTAGTTGCAAGGCTTTATCCTGATCTTTCAATTCTTTACCTACAGTTTCGAGTCTTGAGCATAATGAATCAAAAGCGAAAATATGATCCATAACTGGAGTATTCTCTTCCATCCTCATGTCGT
The DNA here is from genome assembly GCA_021464415.1 of Lonicera japonica. NCBI lineage: Eukaryota > Viridiplantae > Streptophyta > Magnoliopsida > Dipsacales > Caprifoliaceae > Lonicera > Lonicera japonica. The sequence continues at coordinate 53,017,701 of CM038470.1, forward strand.
GTATAAGACCCTTGATATAGATCTTATTTGTCATCGTCTTAGCCATGAACAAATCTTGAAGAGACTCACATAGTTGTTTTGCTGATGTAGCCTCCTTAATTGAAGCATGACTTTGAACCTTCGTCGTGAGATGGAGACGAATCTCTGACAAGCACTTCTTGTCCATCTTTTTCCACTTATCATCAATAACCTCAACCAGTTCCATATCATCCAAATCCTTCTTCTTTTGTTTCACCGTTGGTGGACCTTCTAGGGTATCATCCAAGTCTAGCATTACGAGATAGTCTTTCATACTCATCTGCCACAAGCTGAAATCCATGATTCCATCAAACTTCTCCATCCTATAAGATTTCTCCATTATAACACACACTTCCTTGAATACCACCCTTTGATACCACTTGTTGTGATTATTAATAATAAATCACACCAGGGATCGTAATTCAAATAATGGATATTAATAACTAGAAATAATATGGATGAGAAAAATAAGAAGATAGATAATGGAATACACAATATTTGACAAACGAAGATTTCACTAATTCTTTAAAAATGATTACAAAATCTATCACAAGAATTATTGCACACAAAGCTCTCACAGAAGAAGAAAATCAACAGCCCTTTAACATCTCTCTCATAACAAGATGAACTCTCCCACAAATCCCACAGAAAGAAAAATTTCTCTTATGCCTTAATCTATTGAATGATTCTATATGTATATAACAATATAATAGAGTCCATCAAATCTAAAATAAGGTAACAACAATCCTACATAAATATGGAAACTATTACATAGAGACCAAAATAAATAAGAAAGCCAAGTTTGATAAGGAAACATATTTCTCGCCCAGCTGTAAAACGACTTTTGCACTTTTCCCGCGTAACTGCAAAAGTGCTTTTGCACCTTTCCAGAATGCAATATTCTAAATGTAAAAGTGCTTTTGCATATTTCCATAACCACAAATCCTCTTTTGCACCATTCAAGCGAACAATTTGATTTCCCATAAAACTCATATTCTCTTGGGTTTAGAACCGAGCAAAAAACACAACAATTAATACTAAGAAGGAATCTTGGGATATGAACACTAAGGAGATGATTGAAGCCGCTGGAAAATAGAAGGAAGAAGGGAATGGATTTTTCAAGGCAGGTAAATATACAAAAGCTTCGAAGAGAGATATGAGAAGACTGCAAAGTACATTAAGTATGATACTTCTTTTGGGGAAGAGGAGAAGAAGAAGAAAGCCAAAGCATTGAAGGTTACTTGCAATTTAAATAATGCAGCTTGCCAGCTAAAACTAAAGGAGTATAAACAGGCAAAGAAACTTTGCGCCAATGTAATGGAAAGTGAGAGTCGAATGTGAAGGCACTTTATAGGAGGGCTCAAGCTTATATTAACCTAGCTAATCTGGATTTGGCAGAGATTGATATATAAAAGGCCCTTGAAATTGATCGTAACAACATGGATGTGAAACTAGAATATAAAGTATTGAAGGAGAAGATGAAAGAATTCAACAAGAAAGATGGTATGTTTTATGGGAATATGTTTACTGGTAATGGCCGGCCAGGAATTAATGGTGGCATATATATATAGGGTTTGTATTTTTCTTTGAAAAAATACGCATTGATATTTTCAAAATCAATCAATACACACGTGCAGTTGTAATAATCTTGAAGCGTTTTATTTTTTTTGAAAGGTTAATATGGAAGAAATTTAAAAAGGAATTATATTTGGATTATGAATATAAATTAAAATAGAATTTAAATTTATAAAATTATAAATTAATTTTAATTGATGGATATACTTATCAATTTTGAAAAGGGTAATATTATAGAACTTTGTACAAAATTTTCATGATTCAATGGTGGATTAACTGCAAGATATGGTTGATAGAAACAAAATCACCGATGATTTAAGTATATTAACCACTATTTTGTTTTTGATATGTGTTGAATTTCTCTGCATATAGATTGAAGCCACTGTAATTATATATTTGTTGAAGGAAATTACACGTAGTGGGCTATCGTCTAGATAGAGTATGTATTATGGCTTTTACTGTGTAAATTATATATTATGTGCCATATTGGGCTTCTTTGTAAACCCTATTTACTATTGTATGCATAGCTTATTTAAAGGGGATTATCTAATGAAAGTGTGTTGAGTTGTTCCTACAATACGTTATCAGCACGCTCAAAACTAATAACCCTAATTCTAAGAAAACTCTAGCCGCCAGCCACCATAACCGGTCGTGTTCTCTCTCGTCGCCCAACCTTCAATATCCAATCATCTTCCTTGCTATTACAATCGTTCCACGTACAAGGCCGATGTATCTCTCCATACGGCTGATTATATATATTCAGATTCCTTTCTCTTTTTGATTTCAAAATTAAAAATTGAGATTTACATATATAATTAAGAGTTCCCTTTAATTAGCCTACTACTACTCTAATCTCTTATTCAAATCTGCCCATACTTGCATGAAAAAATTAGATTTTATTCATGAGTTTATATCTTATTATTAATATATATATATATATATATAATTTACCTTAAATAGTTTATGTTATAGTATATATATAGTTTAGGTTAATTAATATACATACGGTGTGGATATATATATAGTTTATGTTATATATATAGTTTAATGTTATATATATTGATTTTTTTCTCTCTTTCTGCGATAACAAATTTATATACATATATATGTATGATGAATCATATGATGAATCTCTTTCTGCGTTAACAGATTTTTTTGTTTCCTTTTTCTATGCATGTTTATCGAGGATAGCACCTTTAGTTTTTTTGTTTTTTTTTCCTCCATTTCTCTTTAATAACTGTGCACAGTTTGAGCTTTGGATTTATTTTTTCTTTCTTTCTTTTGCCGAAAGTTCCATACCTTTTGTTACAAATTTTTTTTCCCTATTTCGAGAGCACATAATTAGAGCTTGCTTTGTTTTATTTTTATGGAGCATTAGCAAATATTTTGGAGCAATTGGTTTATGCAGTTAATTCAGATTGATTTGTTTTTTAATTTATTCGCGCATACTCAAGTAAGTATTTAATTTATTTATTAATGTATTCTTTAATTATGTAATGCATTTTAATTGTAAGCAGCTATGTTAGGTTATTTTCCAAGGTTGATGATGAATATATTTGATTGATTCTATTATACATATTCATGCAAATTGACTCTATCAATTTAACACTTTAATATATATAATAAAAATAAAAATACGGTATTATATGTATATTAATTACTGGTATATTTCAATTTAAATATTGGTATATTTAAGTGTGTATATATATATATATATATTTTATTTGTGATAAATTCATTAAATTTATAATTTCTATAATTGTAGTAAATCAACATGCTAAGAAAATTAGAATATTACCTATATTCTTAATTGTTTTGTTTAGTATGTTATAAAATTGAAATTTGCCATGATAATGAAAGCTCATGTGCATTATTATTACTTTGATAAAGTATTTCATATATAGCATCGAAAAATGTATGTGACCATACCAATCTAGTTTTGAAATCAAATTCACAATCATGGAAAATAAATTATTATGGATGAACTCATGATTATGTCTCTTGTATATCAAAATGTCTGACCCAACTATACGCAAGTTTAATATAGTGGACTCAGAAGCACTTGAGTACCATAGGTGGGTATTATAATATAGAAATCTCTTTTATGGCAAAATAACAGTTTGTCACAAGTGAAATCCCCAAACATCCAGCAGACAAAGAAGCATTTTATAAGATAAAAGTAGATACCTTGATATTTCTTAGGCGACGTGTAAATCCCGACTTATGTTGAGGATATTTTTAGTTGATAACTCACAAAGAACCGTGGAAAAAAAGGACGTCTTGGAAATATCCATGACATTATTCTCCCATAAATGACAATGCAATGTGATGAAATTGGTTTGCTAAGGTAATAATTTCAACAAAGATACATTGCGCTTAAAAGCATGTTTTAACTTTTCTACCTTTCCTATTTTAGCTCTTATATTAATGAACCAGTATAACCAACATTGTTGTTCTTTTGAGCAATAATACTACACTTGTAGGGATAAAGAAATTTCTCAAAACCAATTATGGCAAGGTCAATGGTGGAAAGACATCCAATGTAAAGAAGACTAATTGTGCTAACCAAAACCCTCATGGCAATAATGCACAATGTAGAAAGGGACGTGGGAGTCGTGATACGAGTCGTGGAGACTCTTCCAAAATATGGCGAAGAAATATTGCTAGACACTAGTATAAGAACTGTCATGCAAGTGCTAAAGTATCAGTCAGTTACAAGAGATATTGAGAATCTAAAAAATAATGATGCTGATGTCAGCTTCACAATCGCAGACTTTAGTGGCAAGAAGGACTTTGCTCAGTCAATAGATGCACCCGATTTTGACTAATCTGTCTTACTCACTTTATTTTTCCGATATGGTTGAACAATCATATTGCTTAATTTTTAGTTAGACTATAATTTTGTCTTTAAGATTATTTGATGGATTAGATTTTAAAATGAGATATTGGATTAACTGCAGTTGGTCTTCTTCAAATTTTATTCTAAAGTAATTGAATTTTATTACTATATAGTTTGGAGTTTATACTCAATTTCATTACTATAAAAATAAATCGAGGATAACTTTAAAGATTGGTTGATAGTGGTAACACCATAACCATTCAACGAAATAGACAATTATTAACATATAATACCTACGTGACTATGGTGATAAATCATCATAAGAGCGAAGAACTGCTCAACCATTTTGTTACTAAAATGGTGTTTAAAGCCATATACGCTCTATATGCACCAAAAGCGATCTGAACTTTTTTAATGATATTCGTACCAATAATAATCATACAAAAAATAAATATAAGAATGGAACCAAAATATATTTATTAACAAATAAGCAAAGAAACGCATTTGAGAGAAACTTATGAATCATTCTCGTGGAATGTACCCCACTACGATAAGGATTGTCAAATTTTATGATGTTACCAACGATGTACTATAGGACACTAACTCATACAAGCTTTAGTATGCTTGCCTAGTGCACCCTGGTCATGATGATCCATGTGTTAAAGTACTTACATAGATATCCTCTCTTCTTAGTGACAAATAAATGGGATAAAAATCTAACACATTGCAACGTGTTGATACTAGTAATGCTCAAAAATAATCATTGACTTTCGAAGTACTAGAAGCAATATCACCTTTCCCATTATGATTCATTAACTATGTCAAAGGAACGACACCATATTTTTCAAAGCATACTCTTTAGCAAAAATAGAATCGAGACCCTCATATGTTAAAAATACATAATAAAATATACCATTCTTACAAAGAATATAATGATATATTTATGAACTAATCTATTCAGAATGCGGAACCATTGAAAGTAGTTTATGGATCTGGTGGATAATTAGACATTCTGGTCACACATAGAATAATTGTCTATATGAAATGCTGAATTTACAAACCTAGCACATATTAAACGCTTAAGGGCTCACCACCCTAATTACTATATCATGTCTGTAAGACTTGATAAAGTTGGAGAGTTACATCAAAAGTATCTGATGATTATTGCATAAAATCGAAGTAAAGACTCTTGTTCTCCATATGAATACGCAAAAAGGTCTCACAAAAGCAACTATTAAAATGATATAGATGGTAGATAGGGCATTGGTTATGCGCACTATATTGCCTATATATGCCCGACGTTTATGCAATATTGCACGCAACTTTACTTAATTGTTTCAAGGCCCAAATATTAGACAATTATTATATGCGTACCAGTTGGTAACTGAATATTAGCCTGATATTTTATGCATATGTGCCGATTGCACCCTCATAGCGCACTAAACTGGGCTCGCTGAGACAATTAATTATTAACGTTAGATACAAATCCTCAACGAAAATCCGTCATTTGGAATCCTTGTCAGGTAATTTCTTCACCACTAAGAATTGCGGATTGTCACTTTGATGAGACAGGCTTCCCGTCATTAGGGGGAGATATGAAATTTTTTTCCCAAAAGAACGACAGGAATTTTCGTAATCCCCACTCTATCTTATTTTGATCCCTACACACATCACAATGTACAGTGATGTGAAAAAAAATAATCGATCTTTAAAATGTAACAGACTCGAGGCCTAATGCATTTACTAATATCGAAAAGTGATAAGATCAAATATACCAGATGCAATATGCCTGCAAGGTAGGAAGTCCCTAACAAGGGGCACAATGTTACAGAAAGAGAAGCTACAACCACACTTAGTAGAGGTGTGGTTAAGGCCGTGGCTTCCTAAAGGAAGAGAGGGATGCTACTTAGTTCGACAAATACTTACACAAAAGAAGAGGTGGAGTAAGGCAGAAATTTATCAATTAATCATTAATGTAAAAACCCTTTTCATAAGATTATCTCTAATTATATTTATGTCTATAAATCAATACTGAGGGACACCTCGAAGTTATAAATGATTCTTGAGAATAAATAAATCTCAATGGATTAAAATGGCATATGAGTTAATGAAAAAAATTCTCCATATGCATTAATGATACATTGTTGCTCAAGGAATCAAAAAGCACAATGATGTCGAATATCGCTCTGTTGCAAAATGTCAATAAAAGGCAAAATTGGCCTAAATATAAATAAGCAATTCAAATAGAATTAAATTCTTTAACAAAGAGACAGGTATTTGGTTCGGTAGTGCTAACTGCGCCAAGTGTAAAGCCTATATGATATAAACAATTATTTACCATAAAGCGTAAATGAGAAAAAAAAAAAAGTTCTAAAGTAAAAGGCTCACCTTGTGGCAAAGGTTTCCCACAGATGCTCTGGAATTGCCTAAATGTTATAAACATTCCGCTACTTAGTTAGCTTGGTAATTTCTAAATGACTTAAAATGCTGCTCATGGACGTGGTTACAACATATCTCTATGGGGATCTTGATTTAGAGATATATATGAAAGTGCCTGATGGCCTTATATTACCCAAATCAAGTGACTCTAAACCACGGAGTGCGTTTGCAATTAAGTTGAAATGCTCACTTTACGGATTAAAACAATTCAAATGGATGTGGTATATCCGTTTAAGTGACTACTTGATTGGGAAGGGATATAAGAACAACGAATTATGCTCCTGTGTATTCATAAAGAAAATAAGTTTCGAATTTGCAATTGTAGATGTATATGTCGATGATTTGAACATAATATGTACTCTTGATGAAATAAGGAAAATCGCGAGCTACTTGAAATCCAAATTTGAGATAAAGAATCATGGGAAAGTTCGAATTTTGTCTAGATCTTAATCTAGAATATCGAGCTTGTGAAATACTAATCTATTAGTTTACATACTTACAAAAGATAATCAGGGGATTTGACCTGGACAAAACGCATTCTGTTAGCACTCCCATGGTCAGTCGAAGTTCGGATCAAAAGAAATATCCATTTCATACAAAGTAAGATTACGAAAACGTGTTGGGAGATGAAATTCCCTATCTAAATGCAATATGCACATTATTGCACTTAACACAGTATACTCGACCAGGTATAACATTCACATTAAACTTGTTAGCTAGATTTAGCTCAATGCAACGCAGCGTCACTGAAATGGTATCAAAATATTTTTTAAGATCTAAAAGGAACCATTTACTTGGGACTGCTCTTTCCCTATAAAGACGCAAAATAAATTGCAGATGACACAATAATTTTTAAAGCAAATGTTGATGTTGAAAAGGCTAGCCCCTATATTAAAACTCCAAATGATATTTTGATTGGTTTTGCTGATGCATGGTACATCTCTGACCCACATAATGGTCATTCCCAAACTGTTTATGTATTTACTATTGGGAATACGAAAATATCTTGGAGATCAACTAAGCAAACCCTTGTGGCTACCTTCTCGAACCATTCTGAGGTAATTGCTCTATATGAGGCGATTCGTGAGTGTATATGGTTAAGGGCTATCATTACACATATTCGAGGGACTAGTGATTTATGTTTTACCACATAAAAGCCTACTTGAATTTATGAAGACAATGAAGCTTGCATTGAACAAACGAAGCTATGTTATATCAAGGGTGATAGTATAAAACACATATTTCCAAAGTTTTTCATAATCAGCAACAACAAGTTGTAAGGAGAATATGGCAAACTGGTTCACCAAGTCTTTGCTCAAGGCCATATTTGAAAAGCATGTGAAAAATATAGAGGTGCTTAGACCTTCCTAATTCCCATGATCAAAGTAACGATCAATGGAAAGTGTGAATTATGATGGAACTTTTGCACCTACGTCGTACTATTTTCTTTAGACTAAGGTTTATTTTTTCCACTGAGTTTTATTACTTGGCAAGGTTTTTAATGAGACAACAATACATGCATAAGCTTTTCAAATTCTTTGATTAATGTAAATATTAGGGGGAGGTGTAGACTTGAAAGGGAGTCTAACATCCACATGTCGTTACGTTATACTCTTTTCCTTAAACCAAGGTTTATTTTTTCCACTGAGTTTTGTTACTTGGCAATGTTTTTAATGAGGTAACATACGTGCAAACTCTATTGATCGAAATAAGGATTAAATGGAAGTATAGACTTAACGGAGGAAGTCTAACATAATTATGATAATGTTGTACTCTTTTTCCTTTGATCAATGGTAATTTTTCCGACAGGATTTTTGTTACTTGACAAGGTTTTAATGAGGTAACAAGACATGTATTACTCTATTTCTGACTCAGCACAAGGGGGGGTGCTGAAGGAAATTACAAGTAGTGTGCTATTGTCTAAAAAAGAATATGTATTAGGGCTTTTACTGTGTAAATTATGTATTATGGCCCATATTGAGCTTCCTTGTAAACCATATTTACTATTGTATCCATGTCCTATTTAAAGGGAATTATCTAATGAAAGTGTGTTGAGTTGTTCCCACAACAATATTTATAAACTTAAATATATTATATGTACTTAGCACTATATTTATATCAAAGGCTTTTACTCTTACTTGCATTTGAAAACTTAAATTTTATACTTAAACATTTAAAATTGGGTCATGTTAACGTGTGCTTTAAGGGCACATGTTAGCAACCTATTTATAGTAAGAAAAAAAGTTTAAATACATATTTAATAGGGTACGGATTCTCACACATGAGATTATTCTTTCAATTCATGGTATATTTTAAAATTATAATTCTATATTTGAAAAGTGAAGTACTCAATAAATGATTAAATGGAAGTATAAATAAAAGACACCATAAATTGATAAAAATAAAAAAAATATATAAGAAAGCTTGTTCATTTATATTATTGGCTACTGTACACTCGATTTTTAAATATATGTATACTTATATATGTATTTAATATATATATAGAAGTAAAATGGACGGAAGTAAAAAGATAAATGTGACAACCTTCTTTCCCACTAACCTATACTATTTCAAGGATAATTGGATGGCGAACCAAACACTGGCATTGTTCATAACTAGTTCCTTATTCGCCAATCTTTGATTGAAAAGTGAAAAGTATGTAACCCGTAACGGGATAAAATTGTATTAATTTGAGAAAGTGGTTGCATATAAACTAAATTCTTGTTTTATATCCATTCCTTATATTTCAAAGAATCTAAATACCTTACATCATTAGTTACATATAAATTAAATATACGAAAATCTCGGCGGTACCATTTAACTTTTAAATTTAGACATTTAGTAGTCACGGACTTGTATAGCTTACCTTTATTTTATTTTTATAACACAGGTAGCCCCCTAATAACTCCAATAAGGATCGTTGGGAAGAAAGCGAAATGGATAAAGGGGATGAGCAGTAGCACTAAATAAGAATAGAAGTTATTATATATATAATTTAACTATTATTGAAAAAGACTTATTATTTTATTATGAGATGTAATATTTTATTTTTTAAATATTGAACCTCGGCCATTATGTAATTTCTTTATTATATTTTATGCTATAAAAATTTATAATTATAATAAATATATAGTGTTATTGGTACGCTGCGCTTCTAATTTAAGCACCCATAATTAGGGGCGTGACACCTTAGCTTCAAGTTTTGACTCTGATACTAACAACAATTTACCAAATCATAATCGAATATAGCCATATATAAACACCCCCCCCCCCCCCCCCCCTTATTTTAATAATTTTTTTATAGGCGAGTGAGTAGATCTCCTCCACCAAACTCATAAAAATATTCAACTTAGAAGTAACTGTATTGAAAAATTGATATATTTGTGCATGTTCAACCTTAAATTTTTTATGATCATCTCACCCATTTATAGGTTGAATTATATAGATAATCTATAAAATTTCATAAAAAAATATATTTATTTATCCTTCCAAATGGACATCATTTTATTTGTTAAAGTGAATGAATCCCTCTTTATAGCATACCCTTATACATACACATATATATTAGTGCTTGTACATTAATTTACCTTAAAGAAAGGGAAGGATAGACCCATCAAGTACAGTAGTAAACATCCTAAAGCCCAATGGGATTTATGAGGAAAAAAATGATCCTTTAAAATATTATTTGAAGAGAGTCCTAAGCAAAAAATATACCGTATGCTCCTATGATAGAAACCACCATAACTTAATCCCTTCAACACGTAAATTTAGCCACCGAAGGACTTATTTTAGCTCATTTGAAACTTAAGACCTAAGAAACATTTAATGGTAGGGTCTCACCTAACACACTTTTTCACCCTACGCTTGCCATCTTATAAGGAAGCTTCATAAGTCATATTCAAAGACTTGGGGACTAAAAACGAAAATTGCCACAAAAGGTGGTGACTTACAAAACTACATGGCATCAAAAGCATGTGGAGATAAGAGTTCACGTTCCTACAAAAAATGAGGTGAGATTATCATAGAATAAATAATAAGAAAAAATAATAGAAAAGAGAGAAAATAAAAAAGAAAAAACTGTGACAAATATCCCTTTTAGATCATTCTTTACACATTATTTTAAGGCCAACTAAAAAGTCCCATGAGATATATATTCTTTTGAAGAGAAAAAGAATATACAAAAATCTTGTCTAATCATTTATTATTTTTGAGTGCTGCTCTTTCCTCTATCCTTACCAAAAGTATCTTTTGCCCATGCTTATATTTATTATATATATCATCAGTGCAATTATTATAGTCCATATATTTATCACAATTAACGCCTAAAAAACCTACACATTTCCCCCGATAATTTCACATAACACCCCTCACCTTTCACCTTTACACTTATCTACACCTTCATATATACATTTTACAATTATGAAACGCGTTCCATGATTATAGTGATGCATTTATGTGGAGCATATAAGCAAATCAAGAAGTTCGAGATAAGCAATCTGTACTAGTATACCAATTTTAATGCTTGTACCGATATACACTAAAGCAGTACTTTATATGGCTTGCTTAACTACTCATATTGATATTGTAGTTTTGATGCTTGTACTAGTATGCAGTTGTCCATTGCTGATTCTTTAGAATCTTAACCACGCGTAGCGATGAGATAGTTTTGGACTATACCATTATGCACCTAAGTTGTAAGACCATTTTTTTGTTTTAAATTTCAAATGCGTTCTCAACCTAATTGTTTATGCTATTTTTTCTTCATATACTAAGGAAAGGTCAGAAGATAAATAAAACGCTTTTATAACTCTGAAAACACATGTATATTGTGTTTTTGTGTGAATGCCATAGTTATTATTTTTAAGAAAATAGGGGAGATTGAGACGCACGAGCTGTAACCAAATGAGAGAGAAGAGGCCACCATATCGACGGAGTTCGAGACGCACGAGTCGTTGTATAACTTGGTCGAGGGATTCGAAACACGAACTATGAACAAATAGGTACGTGGAGATGATGATCCAATTGGGTGCTTAGATTCAAGTTAAGTAAGTCAGTCTCGAGTTTGTATTTAGTCTATAAACTTTTTGTTTTATAGTAAATTTTATTGGTTGGTCCAGATGATTAATCGTTCATAAGAACATATACCTCTTTACATTCAATGTTATGTGATTGATGCTTATTTGCTTTGATATTTGTTTAATTATGTTAGACAATACCACATGAGCTTTTAGAAGTTAAAAGTGGGCTAGAATTAATTTGATATTTACAAATGATTTTTCGCAACAAAACGTTTCCATAATCGAAATGAAAAATAATTGACTTAGGACAGCTTTTTCGTCATAGGCTAAGCTCATTTCACTACTACATATATAAAAAAAAAGAGGGCAATATTTATATGCCCTAAGGGCATATATTAACAATTCATTTATGGAAAGAATAATGTTTTAATAAATATTAAATAATGTAGGGCATATATTAACAATTCATTTATGGAAATAATAGTGTTTTAATAAATATTAAATAATGTATATATTCTCACACAAGGTGTTATTTTTTCTATTTATAGTATTTTTAACATTTGTCTTTAGTACATAAGTTAACATTTTCCATAAAAACATAATGGATGGTCCAAAGACGTAGATGTAGTTGTTTGAGGTTTAAATTAAGTAATTAACGCAATTCATTAGGCATTAGTTTAAGGGCCAAATTGATGCAATTGATAGTTAATGGACTAAATCGAAGACACAATAGTTAAGGGGCCACAAAGAGCCTGTTCATCTCCCATCCATTTCTTCCCCTCTTTTTAATTATACCAACCATACTAACTAATTCTTTGAGGGTACGTTTGGCGAGCCGGATAAAGAGGTATGATAGGATAGGATAAAGACCGGATATGATAAGAGTCGGAATTACTCGAAAAGGAATTATGTGGGATAAAATAGGAAAGGAATAAGTCGGATAAGGATTAAGAGGGATCAAACGGGATAAGAACTAATTGGATAAAAATTTAATAAACCTTACATTTGATGAAATTTCGGATTACAAATTCGGATATTATATAACACAACTCGCTTTTGTTTTAAAAATACATGCAGTTTTAATTGTTACCCAATTTTTTTTATTTTTTTGCTAATTTAATTTATAAATAAGTTTCATAAAAAAAACATCTTCCAGGAGAAAAGTTATATATTACATACAATATTTATGAACTAAGCAATAAGTGCAGTTTCAAATTCTATTGTAATTTTTATTTTTTTCTAAAATTAAAGTTTATTATAAATATCTTAATTTAATAATTCAAAAAATACCATATTATACAAGAAATGAATTATAATGTTACCATTTTTTCTAAAATTAAAGTTTCTTACAAATATCTTCATTTAATAAAAAAATAAATAAAAATGCCATATTATAAAAGAAATGAATTTTATTAGTTGAGTTATAGTGATTTTGCGTGGTTGGAAATTTTCATTAATAAATTTGATTATCTAAAAGGTGTAAAGAAAAAGATTAGAAAAAATTTAATTTTTATATTCATTTTGTTATCCGACAATCATGGGATAAAATAATACCACCTATAGGGGTGGTATATATTTATCCGATTCTAAAAGGATAAAATAATAATTAATTCCGAATGCAATCCAGTCTCGTGTTGCGCCAAACGTGGGATTGGATTAAAATATCATATCCACCCCTGCGCAAACACATGACATGATTTATTTATCTTATCTTTTCCGATAACAAACACTAGATAGATATGAAATTAATCCTATCTTACTTCTAATCTCGCGCGACAAACACACCCTTAGGCTTCGTTTGGTTCACGGATTTTAGCACTCGGGAAAGGAAAGTCGTTCCGTTCCTTTGTTTGGTAAGCACAAATTCCGTAAACACTTTCTTGAGAGAGGGAAAAGTAGGGGGTAAAACCATTCCTCCCAAAACACATGGGATTGATTTTCCCATGTGATTTTCAAGCATTTATTACACAAATTCTAGACAATAATATTCTTACCTAAATACTTTCCATGGTTTACCAAACACAAGAAAGGAAATTTGATAGGAAATTTACTTTCCCACCTCCATGGAAAAGATAGGGGAATTAATTTTCTTTCCGTGAACCAAACGAGGCCTTAGGGTACTTTATGCACTCAAATTCTCATGTAAAGTGGTATTCTTTTCATTCAAAGTATAGTTAACAAGTGTCATAAGGATACACATTTTCATTTTCCTTCTTTTAATTGTATTAACCAATTAATCCAATCTCTACATTATTATTTCTTCTCTATGCATAAATACACCTTTACATACATACAATCTCCACAACGCTAACGGAGAATAAACGGACAGAGATCCTCTCTAAAGTCAAAAGACAATAGTTCAAGGAACAAGTTGACGTAATTGATAGTTTAGGGTCCAAATCGAATAACCAATAGTTGAGGGACCCATTTAGTAATTTACTCAAGCAAGAAAGATTATACGTATGCGCATATCGAACTCTATATATATTCCTTCCGCCATCAAGCAACCATTTCTTCTCTTCTCTGTTCGTTGTTTCAACAGAAATGGACACTCAAAGCCCTAATTTCTGATCAATCTTCACAGAAATGGAGGACAAAGGCACAGAGCTCCTCTCTAAAGTCACAATTAACCACCTCTTCTTAGGCCAATTCGAGCCCTTCCGAGCCACTCTGCATAGCCTCCGCTCCCAAAACCCAAATTTGGCTAAATCCATCCTCCAAACGATCATTTCCCGGTCCGGCCAATTCGAACCGGTCCCAATCCTATGGTCCCAATCCACCCCCTCCCCTGCTCTCCTTACTTACCTCTCAACCCTAGAACTCCTCAATTTCAATGATCCTACCGAGGATTTATGGAGTTTTGATTCGATTACGTTGAGATTGAGAGCAGAGTTTTTGTTGTTTGTACAGATTATTACTTCTAGGGTTTCGGTGGGACTTAGGGAATCAGTAGATTTGGAGGGGATTGAAAAGGGGGTTAGGGATTTTGGTGAGAATGAGGAGTTGTTTGGTGAGAGTGAGGAGGAGTTGAAGGAGTTGAAAAATAGTGAGTTGAGTGAGTGTTTGAGGGTGTTGGATAGGGTTTCGGAGTTGGGATTGAAGCGATTGAGGCCGGATTTGATTGATTTGGATGAGAGAGGAAGTGAGGGGAGTGTTAGAGAGTTGGAGGAATTGGAATTGGGTTGTTTGAAGAGAGTTATATTGGAACATGCAGATGTTTTCGATGCTTTGTGTAGGAATATAGAGAAGCAGGTGGAGGAGTTTAAGAATGACGATGATTCGGGTATGGCGATTACTGTGAGGAATGAGGAGAAGGGAAGGGTGGATGATGATGGGAAGGTTCTTAGATTGATACAGAGGAGTGTTCAGATTGCACATTTGGATGCTATGAAGGAATGCTTGAAGGAGAGCGATGAAGATGGAGTGGTTTCTCATATTCGGTTTCTTCACTTGGATTATGGAGTTGAGGAGACTGAATACCGGTAAGTGTAGTTGTGTACTTATCTTTCTTGCTATACATATGCTGGTTAATATCTACAATTAGTGAATGACTCATATCTACAGAATTGTTTCTACTTGTTTGATACACTTGGCTTTAATTCCATTTGAGTGAAATTTGGTAGCTGTGACAAATGAAAAGGCCTTGATCATTAGCTGGGTCATTTTCTAAAAGAATATTGGACTGGTGTTAGTATGTGGTAACTGATGATTTGATAATGTGGAAATATGAGCAAAGTTTATGGTTTTGAATTTTGTTAACACCGTCACTCATCATTCGGCGAAAGAAATCAGTAATGTCACAATAAAATACAAGTAGAATAGGAATCACAATAACTATCTTATGAGGATAATTTGGTGGAGAATAAAAGGGAAGGCTGTGAATAGAAAATTATCACTTATGCAGACACCTCAATATCTGTACCTTAGGCCCTGTTTAAACTAATAGTTTTATTACATTAGAAGAATAAAAATAATTCTGGAGGGGGGAAGCGGCTATTTTTGGATGTATTCTTTGAAATTTGACTTGTTCAAGAACAATCAAATCAGTGAGAGACGCTCTCCATTTTCACTTGGTTTGAAGGTTTACGCAAACCAAAATAGTGGGAAAACAAAGTGGTGAAACGTGAGAAGAGTGAAAGCACCAATGAAAGACGCTCTTCTGAGAATCGACACCAGTCCTACATAAAAGGAATCCATGCTATTCTGGGTCAAAAATTAGCATCTTGTAACTAGAGGGCTGAAAAATGAGCCAAATTCCTTGAATTTGCTTGTGCTTGCTTGGATGGTCGCTTGTTTGAATTTGGTTGACTGAGATAAATGAGCTAAGTTGCGGGTAATAAAATTGTCTTATAGAAAGTTAAATGAGCTAGTTTCTCAGTGATTTTTAAGCTTAACTTGAACTATCATGAAAAACTATTAAGTGTGTTCTTATAATATGAGAAATTGGCTTGATAGAAACCAAGTACTAGAATAAGTGGTTCATAGTGGTTAGGGGCATGCTTGAGGCTTAATGATTTTTTTGTTGATAAATAAAAGTCTATGGGAGACCATCCTAAAAGTTCGAGGAGCATGTAATTGGAGTTATGTTTTCCTATTCTTTTGTTGCCCTAATTTATATATTTATTTTGTGCTACCTTGTGATATTTTTAATAGCATGGTTTTGCGAGATCTCCTGAAGAGGGTTTTGTCAGGGAAGGATAAATATGGAGAGACTTGGTCGGCCATGCGAAACAAATTGCTGTTAATCTATGCAGAAGCTCTTTCATCAGACTGCAAACATCTTGTTCAAATGATTCAGGTGGTGATAATGTTTCTTCCTATTTTGCAATCTTTGTGATAGAATTCCTGGCTAAAAGTTGCTGGGTTTACGTGTTTTTTCCTCCTAGTAAATGTCATGAGATTAGTGAACCTTATGTTAATCTCCATATTTTAAGCTTCCTCCTTTTACCTCTCAAGGACTTCCCTTATCGTGTTGAATTCCTTTGTTGAGCTTTGTGGGGTGCTGTTTGTTTGTTTTGGGTTGGGTAAGGTTTGATCCTAGCCTCCTAGGCGCTTTGTATTTGTTTTTTCTGTGTCTGTAGTATACTCCGTGTACATAGCTTTGCGCCTACATGGTTTTAGTGTACTTTACATATACCTAAAGGAGAATAAGAGAGATGATGAGAAGCATGATTTGCCACCTTGTTGACGGTCTGAACTGATTGGTGCTTAAATAGAGATGGAAAAGATGGTGAACCATTTTATTTTGAGCCTGCCTCCATGAGGTATACACTGGGGTGAGAACATTTTATCTTCAAACTTGGAGCGTATCGCAAGTGTTTTCTTGAATGTTGTAGTTCTTGTTCTGTGGGACTTTAGTTTGAGAGTGGGACCATCAACTTAACGAAACTGGTCATACATCATTGACGGTTTTGAACGGGAAAAATTAAGTGCATGGATTGTTCACTGCATTTTCAGTGTGGCTTCATCTATTGGTCTTTTCTCTGCAGGCATTAAAGTTACTCGTTACATTCCATCCATATATTATGTTTATAACTAGCTTAGTTATTACTAATAACATGTTCAGTTGTTTCCTGATTATGCATCCGTTTCTGTTATTCTGTATACTTCACTATGTGAAGAAGTGGATCTATATAAGCTAGAATAGCAAGCAGGTGTAATTAATGTTTTCTTGATTGTTGATGGGTACAGTAGTTGCCCTTGGATTTTTCAATAATTATGGAGGGAAATATTTATTTGACATAAAACTAACATATATAGTGTGGCCAACGTTTATTGGTTAGAATTTGGGATTCATATCAAATTCATCATTTTCAAAATCTGTTAAAATCTGTTCTAACCTCTGAGTAATTGCCAGATTGAAATGTCACTATTTTGTGTCTAATAAATATGTTTGTGTAGAAGGACTCTTGTATGAGAAGGCATGGAACTTGGAAAACTTCATGTATATATTATTCTTTTATACAGGTCATCCAGGATGAATTGCTCTCTGAAGAGATCGAGACATACAGAGCTTCTGATAGCAACCAGATTCCACCCCCTCTTGAGCGTCTTCAAAGTTGCATTGCAGAACTAAAACCTGAGGCTTCAGTCAGCGAGACTTTGGTTTTGAAGACGGCAGCCTCATCATGCTTGAGAGACATGTACCATTACGCTCGTGTTTCTGGATTGCATGTACTAGAATGCATCATGGATATTGCTCTGTCTGCTGTTAAGAGGGAGCAACTTCAGGAAGCTAGCAATGTAAATGTCTTGAATAATGTTTATAATTGAGTACATCTAGTTGCTGAATTGAGGATGTATTTAGGGCTTTTGTTTTGTCACCCCTATTTTCAATGTAACATTAGATTACCCCCTGTTTTCATAATCACTAGACATTGCCCCCTGCATCCAGGGGAATCTCAAAGTATTACGTAAAAATTGTTGGGGGGGGGGAGGTGATGTCTTATTTTTTCCAATGCAATCCTTTGACTTAGCCCCCTGGTTTTACTTTAATTCTCTGCATCCAGGGGGTAAAGTCTAGCGAATATGAAAACAAGGGGCAAGTTTAATTTCACATATAAAAGGGGGGTAAAAGCAAAAAAAGCTCATGTATTTAATGTCCTAATGTCCTTACTTGAAACGCTGTTAACTTTCTACTTATTATGTAGTTGGTTTAACTTTTAAGAGTCTTGTATCCATCTACATTCTGTCTGGTAGGTTCTCTCATTGTTTCCACAGCTTCAACCCCTGGTAGCTGTGATGGGTTGGGATCTATTGTCTGGAAAAACAAATTTGAGAAGGAAATTGATGCAGCTCTTGTGGACTAGTAAGTCACAAGTTCTCCGGCTGGAGGAGTCTTCTCTCTATGGTAATAATTCAGATGAGGTAATTGCTAGTTTTACAAAACCTCCTTATGTAGTATGATATTTTCTTGTGTTGTATATATTTGCTCAAAGGAGGTATATTTGGTTAACACTTTTTTGTTGCATTTGGACAGGTATCTTGCATTGAACATCTTTGCGACTTCTTATGTTATCAGCTCGATCTGGCTTCTTTTGTTGCCTGTGTCAATTCTGGTCAATCATGGAATTCGAAATCATCGTTACTGCTTTCCGGGAAAGAACTTACGGAATGTGGAAACGGTGATGCCCATTTGGACCCTTTTGTTGAAAATTTTGTGCTGGAAAGACTATCCGTTCAAAGTCCCCTTCGGGTAAGACTGTAGAACGTATTTCCAATTATGAACTTGTAGGACTTATGAGTGGCTATCTATTGCATTTTTTGGTTTTAGAATTGTTCTATTTCTTCATTACAAATAGTTTTATTTGCAACTGGGAGTTTTTTTAATGATGAATGTTCTATGCACTAAACCACTATCTTTTGTTTCGTAATATGTATGATGTATCTATACATTCTATCATTTCTGTGGAAGTACAATGCATTATGCCATGTATGATGTATCACATCATTTTTCTCTTAGAAATGCAAGTAACTCCCACTTTCTAGTGGGAAAAAAAAAGTTAAATGAAAGAAGAATCTTACCTGCTAGGCAAGAAGGCTAGCTAGGTCAAATGAGGACCTACTTCTTTTCGTTTGAGAACATGTTGTTTTTACGTCATGGTTTTCTTAGTGTATGATTAAATGTATTTTTTTTTTGGGGGCGGGGGGGGGGGGGGTGGGGTTGGGGTTCACCTTTAAGGCTGTGTAGGTTTTTTTTTTCGATGGGTAAATCGAGTACTTGAATGAAAATCTCAGTGTGTGGGAGGAGGAGGTTTTGGGGGGTCTTCGGGCTTATATTGCAGTCCGATTTTTGCCTAGTGGGGATGAGGTGGGGGCGGGATTTTTGTCTGTTTTGTTTGGTTTGTGGTGATTACTTCCATCGACAACACATCTCCTGGGCCGGCCCTGTGGGTGGAAAACTGCATAGGGCCCTAATCGCACCAAAGGTGTTACAGCTTAGGTAGGGCCCCCAATCTTTTTAAGTGCCACATTAGAATAAGGGGCTTAAAATGTTGAAATTATATAAGAGCACCCTGCATCTTGGCAAGTTTTTATAATGTTCACTATTTATGGCATTTTGGATTTAGAGCAGGTCTTTAATGCTTTTTATATTTTTGGAAACAGGAAGTAACTATTGAATTCCAATGGGTATTTTCTAGGTTTTAAAGTATGCAAGTAAAAACCATGCGGGACCCCATTAATTGACCTATTTTGAAGATTGGTTGGTGATGAGGACTTTGAGAAGTGAAAGTGGTTACTTTTGGAACTATTTATAAATTTTATTTTGTAATTTATTTAGGTGTGTTTAGAGTAGTAATTTATTTAGTTTAGGTGAAAATTGGGATTACTTTAGCTTTTAGGGTTATTTTAGTCCAAATAATAATATCATAATTTTGATAAGTAGTTAGAGTAGTTTATGGAGATGTTTCATGTTGTATAAGAGAAGGTTAAGCGTTTGTGGAGGTGCCTCATATGCTCTTGCACGGGTCTCATGCATTGAAAGCAATTATATATACTTGAAGGGAATGAGGAAGTAAATGAGAAGGTTAAGGTTATTTTTTTTTCTTGGGCTTCATCTTCTAAGGCTCCGTTTAATAACAAGATGGAAATGGCAGGAAAAACAATTGATTTGTGTGAGAATTTGGAAAATTAGTTGAGGGATGTGGTGAGATGTTCTCTTACTTTAGGAAAAACAATTGATTTGTTTGAGAAGTTGGAAAATAAGTTTGAGGGTTGCGGTGAGTTGTTCTCCTTGTTTTTAGCTTTTTCCATGGAAAAAATTTCTTTGGCGGGGAGGAAGAAATTTTTTCCACAAAACATAAAGGAGGAAGGAGGACATCTACTCATAAAAATGAGCATGAGATGGAGAACATCTCACCACATCACTCACCTCTTTCCAACTTCTCAAACAAATCAATTGTTTTTTCTATCATTTTTCATCATGTTCTCAAACAGTGCCTAAATGTTTCATGGCTTTCTCCTTGCATTTTGTTTTTTTGGATGGGCAAGGGGTGATAATGTAAGAGAACTTTAATGCTTTTCTTAATGGAAGTATCATGCATGTTGTAGAACTCCACCTAATGTCATTTAATTTCGTGATATTGATAATTTTTTCTCATGCTTCTTTATGACAACAAATTCTACCATTGAATTGTAACTGATTTCTTTTTATTTTATTTATCCTTCTGTGTTTTACGGCAGGTTTTGTTTGATCTTGTTCCAAGCATAAAATTTCAAGATGCTATCGAACTGATTAACATTCAGCCTATTACTTCAACATTAGCAGCCTGGAAGAGGTGAGGACCGCAAGTTTCTTTTTTGGGTACATGCTTGATTGTATTGTATTGTGTATGTGTATATAATATTTTTAACAAAGTTAATATCTCCTTGAAATGCATTTGGTAGGATGCAAGATGTTGAGCTTATGCACATGCGTTATGCTCTGGAATCTGCTGTTCTTGCACTTGGAGTGATGGGGAAGAGTATGACTGATGAAAGAGACCATCAGATGGCTTTATACTATTTGAAAGACCTGAGAAACCATCTGGAGGCCATTAATAACTTTCCAAGAAAGGTTTTACATGCATTGCTTTTGCCAACCTTTGAATTACTCTCTCTGTCTCAAATTGGTAGTCCCACTTTCCTTTTAGAAATGTCTTAAACTATAGGCACATTTTTGTTTCGGGACATAATCAACGTACCAAATCTCACAATAGAAAACAGTTGTATCCTTGACTGTTGATTAGGTAGAAATGAGTTTTTTTCTTAAAAAATAACTAAAGCCAAAGCTGGACTATCAATTTGAGATGGAGGGAGTACATTTTTTTCGGGATTGTATTGATGTTACTATTCTTTATCTTCGTTAGAAAATTGATGTAGGTAGTCCTTTGGTTATGTCTAGATTACACTATCATCCATGTTTGTGGGTAGGGTTGCAAATGAGTGGGAAAAGGAGACAACCCTAGTTTATACTCTTTTGGTTTTGACTACAAGGCTGCTTGAAAATGATTTGAGCTTGTTTGAGCCCTAGCTAAATCTACTCTCTCACGTTCTTTCTTTGTGGTTACAGCTTGTGGACTTCTGATCTTTATTTTTTGATAAGAAAGAATCAATACTTCCGTACAACAAACTAAATATATTAGCTCACAAAAGAATAGCTTTCCATTTAAGCTTGATGAATTCAACTCCATAATCCTTGAATGTTTTGAATTTGAAATCCACAACGATGCCATGAATTTGATTCTCTCCTATAGCCATTCCTTTTCTTCCTTTTTTCCTTCAAAAATTGTATTATTCCTCTCTATCCATATCATCCACATTACTTCCACTTTGATATATCACCACAATACCTTGCTTTTTGTTGCATCTCCTTCAATCAATATTTTAAAAGGTGTAGGCCTGAAGGAGGCATTCAAAGAACGCCTCGAGGTGGTTCTGAAACATTCTAAATCTGAGGTTTACGCATCTTTAGATTGAGGCGTACGCTTTGAGGCTCTGCGCCTCAAGGCGTATGAGGCATACACCTCTTGAATCTACGTCGTTTTTGATGGGTTTTACAAAAAAATAAATAATTAAAAGAATTAGTAGATTGTTTGGTATTTTGTAATCTTTTGTTATATCATGAGGGGCTTTGGTGGACTGCTGGTGCACTAAGGATGTATTCTATATTGTATCGCTTTGATTAGTTTCTAATAAAAGCGTTTTGTTGGTGGAAAGGGTTACGACAAGGTGATCCGTTATCACCTTTCTTATTTGTTATAGTTACGGATGTGCTCAATTTGTTGGTGGAAAGGGCGAAGACAAGAGGGCTTATTGAAGGGTTTTCAATCGGTAGGGAGTGTGTAAGTTTGTCTCATCTTCAATTTGTTGATGATACGATATTTTTCCTCTCAAATGATGAAAATAAAATTGGTAACTTAATGGGAATTCTTGATATTTTTGGGTATGCATCGGGATTGAAGATCAGTTTGTCCAAGACAGAAGTCGTGGGAATTAATGTAGGTGATGGTGAGATGGGGGCCCTTGCTGAGAGAATTGGGTGTGAAGTTGGTAGTTGGCCAATGTCCTATTTAGGACTTCCTTTGGGTGACAATCCGAGGAAAGTTAGTTCTTGGAATCCGGTGATAGAGAAGGTTACTAAAAGGTTCAAAGGGTGGTTCAAGGGATGCTTATCTAAAGGGGGGAAGTTGACCCTCATTCAATCGGTTTTTCATAGTATACCTACATACTTTCTTTCATTGTTCAAGATCCCGGTTTCAGTGGCCAAGTTGATTGAAAAATTAATGAGATGCTTTTGGTGGGAAGGAATGGATAAAGGAAAAACAAATTGTTTAGTTGATTGGGAAACGGTGTCTACATGCAAAGAGATGGGAGGGCTTGGCATTGGGAATTTGATCAAAAGAAACGAAGCATTGCTTGGCAAATGGCTTTGGAGATTTCCAAAAGAACATAGTGCTGTTTGGCACCGTATTATTAGAAGCAAATATGGAGTACTCGAGAATGGTTGGGATGTGAATAAAGTAAGGGTACTTTTAGAAACCATTGGAAGGCGATTGCAAATGGGATGGAAGCCTTTTTGGCTAATGTGAATTATCGAGTTGGTAATGGGCCGAGAACAAAATTCTGGTTGGATAGATAGGTTGGTGATATGGTTTTAAAGGATCATTTCCTGGGACTGTTCAGAGTAGTGCAGAATCCGAGGGCTATGGTTGCTGATAATCTTTCTTGGGATTCTACCCAATGTCATTCATGGAATGTGATGTTGCGAAGAAATGTTACAGAAACGGAGGAGTATAGGGCTCTATTGGAAAGGTTACATGGTGTTAAAGTGTCTCGTGATGAAGAGGATAGTAGAGTTTAGGGAGGAGATAGAAATGGATTGTTCTCGGTGAAGTTTTTTTTTAAGATTCTTACAAAATCTGATGTAGGTTATCTTTTTGTTCCAGTGGATATGATTTGGAAATCAGGCATTCCTCCTAAAGTTCGTGTTTTGGCCTGATTAACTGCATTAAGGAAAGTCAACACATCGGATTTAATTCAATTTAGAAGGCCTTTTATGCAGCTATCTCCTTCATGGTGTGTGTTGTGCAAGCGGGACAGAGAGAACATTGATCATTTTTTTTGATAAGAAACCAAATATTATTAACACAGAAAAATTTATAGAAGGGACAAGGTGTCCCCTACAGAAATCCAACAAAGGACACTGGGCGCCACATAAACAACACCACTAAGACTCTAAAAACCAAAACACAAAAAACAGTTTGAGAATCATAAGCTAAAAATACTTATTGTAAACAAATCTCCGCCCAGTTTCGCATAATGATATTAACCCCCAACCTTGAAAATTCCTTAGAAAGTGACGCCCACAAATATACTAAATAAATCACCCTATCCCAAATGCCTTCCTTATCGCATTCCTTATTTTCAAAAATACGAGCATTCCTTTGCAGCCAAATACACCACATTACTGCCATAAAAATACATCTCCATAGCCGTTTGAGCCTTTTCTTGTTGCCCGAGGGGAACCACGCAACTCTCGAAAAAGCCTTCCAACTCCCAGGAATTGCGCCTATCACCTGAAAGGTATAAAACACTTTTTGCCAAATGAAAGAAGTGAAAGAGCAATGAAGGAACAAATGATCCAGATCCTCCCCTGCTGATTTACAAAGAACACACTAATATGGAGATAAACATTTTGAAGCAAATCACAAGTATTTAGCTTCCTCTTAAAAGCCACCCAAACTAAAACTTTGACTTTTGAAGGAATGGCATTCTTCCAAATAAATTTCCAATCTTCATTCTGAGCATAGGGCCTTGAATCTAAAATATATTTGAAAAAGGATTGACAAGAGAAAAGCCCCGAAGAATTGTTCAACCACACCCTATAATCTGACACATTATCTTGTAACATTACATTTTCAATTAAGGTCATAAGATAAGCAAATTTAAAGAGTTCAAAATCATAGCTGATTATATAATCCTAGGATTCAAATGACAACTTTACATGGGACATTATATTTAGAAGAAATTTTTCGGAAGTGGAAGAGAACGAGTATATGTTGCTGATGGGGTTACTTAATAATTTGGACATATCTAGATTCGAGAGGGATTCAAGAATATGGGAGAAAGAAAAGTCTGTTTTCTGTAAAGTCATTTTTTGAATTTCTGTCACAGGCTAACGTAGAAGGAAATTTTGAACCATTCGATGTGATTTGGAAGAATGGAATTCTGGCAAAGGTTAAGGTTTTGGCTTGGTTAGCTGCTATAAAGAAAGTTAATGCAGCAGATTTGCTGCAACTTAGAAGGCCGTATTTACAAATCTCTCCGTCTTGGTGTGTTATGTGTAAAAGAGAGGGAGAGTGCATTGATCATTTGTTACTTCATTGTTCGTTCGTACATTTTATTTGGTGCAACTTCCGTAGAGAGTTAGGTTTGATTATAGTTTTTCCAAATTCTTGGTATAGATTCCTCTCATTAAAGTGGTATTTGAAGGGTAACAAAAAGAAGACTAAAACATTATGGGGAAGTAGTTGTATGGTAGTTTTATGGTGCGTGTGGAGGGAAAGGAATTCCAGATTGTTTGATGACAAGGAGGCTAATACAGAGGGTCAGGGCCATGGCTTCGTTGTGGGCATATTCTTTGAAAGTCCGGTCTATTGCTCTTTCCTTGTGCCTATTTCACCTTTTGGGGCTCTTTCCTTGTCAGATATTGCCAGAGATTGGTCAGCTGCAGTTCTATAGAAGGAGTGTAGTTTACTGTCATTTGTGCTGTTTGTTTGTTTTTGGTAGGGTTTATTGGTTGAAGGCTTGTTATTAGGCTGTTGCAGTCTGCTGGGCTTTTGTGTCGTCTTTGCTTTTTGTTCTTGTTTTGATGCGGGCTGTTAGTGACTTCTCGTTCACTTTCAGTCTTTTTTTTGCTTGTATTGATTTTCTTTAATTAATATAAGCTTTGTTTCTGATAAAAAAAAATCATTAAGGTTTCTACGAAAACCTAAATTCCAAATATTAGAACCTAACGGATCCCTAGACACCAAAGGCCATACAAACGTTATGGAAGGAAGAAAGGTTAAAAAGTCGAGGAAAACGTTCCAAAAGAGGAGAATCTCCAACCCAAGTATCCTCCCAAAAACAAACTTTATTCCCCCTAACCAATTTTACACGAACATTTTGAAGGAAAAGATCAAGGCCTTTTGATATAAATTTCCATGGATTACGATAAGACAAATCACTCCTTACTTTTGAATCCCACCCATTTTTTTGGAGACCATACTTACTTTTAATGATAGAAAACCATAAAGAATCATCTTCCAATGGGAATCTCCAAAGCCACTTGCCAAGGAGGGCCCTATTCCTAGCCATTAAATTACCTATACCCAAACCACCTAAAGACTTTTGGTTTGGACACTTCCTCCTAGCTAACCAAATGATCTCTCTTATCCTCCCCACTCCCTTCCCACAAAAAAGTCTCTCATCATTTTCTCAATAACGGAAGCCACTTTTTGGGGAAGTTTAAAAATGGAAAGGAAATAAATAGGAATACTATCTAACACTGATGAGATTAAGGTTAATCTCCCCCTTTTAGAAAGACAATTTTTCCTCCACCCATCAAGCCTCTTCAACACTCTCTCAATCACCGGGTTCCAAAAAGAGATGTGACACGGGTTACCACCTAAGGGTAGACCTAAATAACTTAGAGGCCAAGATCCTACTTCACAACCACCTTCTCTTGCTAGAGTACCTACCTTCTCCTCTTCTATGTTGATTCTGGCGACCACACTCTTTGATAAATTAATCTTCAATCCGGAGATCAAACCAAAAAACCCAACTAAATTCACAAGTTTACGGAACCTCTCTTCATCTCCTTGCAAAAAGAATATAGTATCATCTGCAAATTGTAGATGTGATATTTTAACCTTGTCCTTTCCTACCTCCAATGGATCAATCACATTAAAATCCTCTGCTCTAACTATCAAACGACTTAGAACATCTACTACAAGGATAAAAAGGAAAGGAGATAAGGGATCACCTTGCCTTAAACCCCTTGATGCTTTAAAATTACGTTCCAGTTTACCATTAATCACCACTGAAAAATTGACCGAATTCAAACATCCTCCGATCCATTTTCTCCATTTACTTCCAAACCCCTTTCTTTTTTTTTGATACGAAACAGAAAATTTTATTGCCTCTTAACGAAAGTAAACATTACATATGCAATCAAGAAAATAAACAGATTAGGGGAAGAGAATTCCACTAGATTGACACCCTCCCCCCGGCTACTTAAAAGAGGCACACTACATAAGAAATAGAAAACCCACTTAGCTAAACAAAAAACTATTACAGTCAATACGAAACAGAAAGCATTCTGAGCAATCTAAAATGCCAGATGCCCTAGCCCATAGTTCTATAAGAAATAAGATGTGATCCCATAAATCCTCAACATAACTAGATTTCCCTTCAAAAAAAACGTTTGTTTCTTTCCATCCAAACACCCCAAGCAACCGCTAGAACCGCAAATCTCCATAAATCTCTAGCTTTACCGTGACCCTTATTAAAATGCCAATTTACTTCCACAAACCCCAACCATTTCTTGGGCATAGCACCAACCACCCCGAATGCCTTAAATAACCCTGCCCAAATCCACCTTACAAACCCGCAATGAAGGAGAATATGGTCAACGCTTTCTTCGAACTGTTTGCACAAAACACACCAAGATGGGGACAAGCACCAAAAAGGCCTCCTCTTTTGAACTACATCACATGTGTTAACCTTACCCTTAAGCGCAAGCCAAGCGAACACTTTAATTTTTGTTGGAACTCCATGCTTCCAGATGAATTTAGACAATGAATCCGAATATGATTGAGAAGATTGAGAAAGGACATTAAAAAAGGATTTACATGAAAATGAGCCTGATGAATGAGCCGCCCAAGATCTTTTATCAAGATAATTCTGATTTAACGACACACTTTGGATTAAATCCATCATATCTGTGAACTCAACAAACTCCCTATCATTTAAATTTCTACGAAAAGATAGATCCCAAGAGAAATTTGGAGACCAAGAGGAAACCATTTGAATGAACATATTTTGATTATAAGATAATCTGAAAATTCTAGGAAATAAATCCTTTAGAGGACTACTCCCTACCCATATATCCTCCCAAAACCGTATATTGTCCCTCACACCCACCATTAATTTAATGTTTTGCATGAAATCAATCCACACTCTAGAAATCGACTTCCACGGGGCACGAGAAGTGCCACTGATCCCGAATCCTGCATCCCACCCATTTGAATGAGCCCCATACTTACTCTCTATGACCGAATGCCAAAGTGAATCTCACACAGCTTTGAAAGACTTTAAGAGTAAAACCATCCGGCCCTGGAGATTTATGCCCATTGCATTCCCACACAGCTTTTTTGATTTCATCCTCACTAAAAGGTCTTTTTAACCAATTTATCTTATCATTATCCTAGGGGCGAAGGTCTAGACCTTTTACTCCAAATCTCCCGCCCTCTTTCCTAGTATACAATTCTGCGAAAAATCGAAGCACTTCCCCCTTTATATTCTCCCTATCCTCAACTACACTACCGTCATCCAATTCTAACTTATTCAAACAGTTATTCACTCTCCTGCCACTTGCAATCCGATTGAATAATTTGGAATTATTGTCCCATTCTTTAATCCATTTTACCTTAGCCTTTTGATTCCAAGAAATCTCTTCCTTTCTTATCAAGTCACTCAAACGGCTTTTCAAGACGTTTCTCTCATCTCAAAGGTTTTGATTCAGAACTCCTTTTTCCTCCTCATCAATAATTTTAAGCCTTCTCAAGATTGCCCCCTCTTCCGTCTTGATGTCTCCAAAGATTTCCTTATTCCAATCTTTTAATTTTCGCTTTACACTTCCTAGTTTGTACATAAATCTATATCCCTCCCATCCATCAACTTCTTCACTATCCCACCTCAGATTAAAACTATCTTTGAATTCTCGATGTTCTAACCACATGTTTTCAAATCCAAAAGGAGTGGGACCCCACTTGACAGGATTAGTGTCTAGAACAATTGGACTATGATCCGACACTATCCTCACAAGGGCCTCTTGCCTCACATGAGTTTGGGAATCACCCCACTCACACGAGTAAAGAAACCGATCTATTCTTGACAATGTTTTAAATAGCGATAGCGCGGCCAATAGTGTTTTGGTTCCAGTAGTGTGTAGCGCAAATAGCGTAAGTTATTTGGGACATGAATAGCGTAATAATAAAAAAAATAAAAAATAATATTATACTAAAGAATATTAGTAAATTACATATATTTACTAATATTACATATATATACTATTTATAATATATATATATATATTTATTATTATTTATTTATAATAAGATGATATTAAATTACTAATAAATAAAATATAGAAAGGCCTTTACAATAATAAACATTTACTAATTTTGTAAATGTTTCATATAGCTAAGGGCACATAAATCATTTTAACATTTACAAAACCCTAAATATAAAATATCTCATAAGATTCTCTTCTTCATTTTGCAGCCAATGTCTCTCTCTATCCATTTCTTCTTCTCCTTCGTTCTGTTCCTTCTTCTTCTTCTTTGACCTAGTTTCTCACTTTCCCAAATAGCGTTTGTTTTTTGCAAAAAGCGTAAATAGCGTATGCTATCTACGCTATAGTGTGCCATGTCACCAAAATACCCACGCTTTTTGTTCCACACGCTATTTACTGCACGCTATGTAGCGTTTTTGTGAAAAAATGCGCTATAGCGCGCTACGTAGCGTGCCACGGAACGCTATTTAAAACAATGATTCTTGAGCACACTAGATTCTCCTTTAAATTCGACCAAGTGTAACGAGAGTTATACATGGGAATATCCCTCAGCTCCGTATCTTTTATGAAAGCATCAAAATCTTTCATACTTCTTGTGATTCTTGAGGCATTTAATTTTTCCGAAGGATATCGAACCACATTAAAATCTCTGCCTAGGACCCATCTATCCCCACACAACCCATATAGCTCTGCAAATTCCTCCCAAAACTCTTTTCTCTCTTGTTTTTTGGAAGGTCCGTAAACTCCGGACAACCACCAAATATCTCCTTCCTTAGGTTTAAATTTAACCGACACTGAAAAAATACCCTGTCATACTCTCAATTAAAGACACCGACCTCACATCCCAAGCAATTAAGATACCCTCGGACCTATCGATGGCTGGGCGAGACACCCAAATTATGAATCTAGCCCTTCACACCCAACTAACTTTCTATCGACTATTCCTAGTTTAGTTTCTTGCAAAATAATTATGTTTGGGTTCTCTCTTCTAATTATATCTTTAATAAGCCCTCGTTTGCTCCTTGAACCCAACCCCCTAACATTCCATGAGATTATCTTCATTGGAAACTCTCACTAGCCCCCGTACTCTCACTTTCTTTGACTCTCATAATTAATCCCGCAAGCTAAATTTTTAAGTTCTCTTTGACCCTTCCTTCCCTTTTTCCCCGAGAAAAGTTTTGGTTTATATTCCTTTTTTTGAATAGGAATAATGGCCAAATTCAACTCAAGCAATAAATCCCTAAATTTCCTCCAATCTTCCTCATGTAGAACTCCCTCCTTTGTTGTCCTCTCCTCACCCTCACTATTTTGCCCCATTGGTGAATGACAATGGATAGGATCTCATGGATGTGATTCTATATGCCCTTCTATCTCATAACATTAGGACCTCCTAATATCAACAGGTTTGTTCGGAGGGTAATGAGCAGGTGTCTTATTTACATCATAGAATGTAAAGGATATATCAAAAGGCTCTTTGTTAGGAATCCCAAAAGTACTCAAATTATCACCTCTAGATGGACAACCCCCATGAAAAGACGCTGTTTTTCTATACTGTGAGATAGGATCCCCCCCAACCCACAAACCCTCACAACAAGAGACAGTATTAATAATTTGTACGTAAGGAATTATAGCCCAAGCATCCCTTGCCTCAGAATGAATAGATGTAAAAATATTGGAAGGTGTACCTGAGGCTTCCTTCGGCGTCAAAAGTGAGTGGTCCTGCGAGGTGCCAATGTGATCGCTAACAATTGGCCACATAGAGTTAATCTCGCCGGTATGCTCTTGTATAATAGCAGTGTTGGTCTTCTCACACTGTTCCCCTGGATCCACTTGGCTGTGAAAAAGATCTCCCAGCAACTCCTCTTGAGAATCCTCCACAACTGTCTCAGTTGATGATGCATCGTCCACGAGACGATTCATAGTCTAAATCATCCTCATCCAGTTGATCCTCAACTTTCTTGCATCTCCCCACCATCAGTCAAATTCATTGGAGTTGCCAAAATATTCTTATCTTGTGCCAGCACTTCATTCTCGTGTGTGGAGTTTTCTAAAACCACTTCCTCTTCCCCCTCCGACATCGGCGGAAAATCCATTAGTTGCAAACCTCAGCTGGACAAATTCCTACTTGACTTTCTTCTTTCAGATTTAAGCTTTGAGGTAGAGACAAGAGTAACGGCAAAGTATTCCGAATCTGACGATGTGTAAATCATCATCGTTGCAGGTATAAACCCATTACTATTACCTCTTACCTTAATTCTAGCCATTAACAAATTTTGAAATTTTTTTGTTCTAGTATCGACTTTGAGCAACCCACCACATCTTTCCCCTATGACTTGAGAAACTTTCTCTGTCCACCAATTAGTTGGTAACCCATGAATATTAATCCAACCCCCGGTACATGCAATCTTTCTAAGTTGGTAAACCTCTTTCTCATCCCATCTTTGCAGTCTAATAGCATACGGCCCACTCAAAAAAACCAAATTTTTATTGCCATAAACTTTAGCTTCTTCTTCACTGCCGCAAATGAAGGCTTCAGCTGGAAATTAGTATTGTATAATCGATTCAAAGAACTTTGTGTGCCATTCCATGTGTCCCACACTCCCACAAATTCTCTCTAGTACACACCACAACCCGTTTCCAATCAATAGCGTGACTCCCTTTAGCCTCTGTAATTGTTTCTCTCCCTATGATTGTTTCTGTTGTTGACAGGACTTTTTTTCTTTTTTTTTGGGAAAACTGTTCCTTACTGCATCAGCATATGAAAAGGAGCCCCCGACTCTTCTCCTCGGTTCAACTCTCCTTTTTTCAGTTGCTGTCCTGATTTCCTTTTTGTTGCCTGCCATTTTTGGGCTAGAAGATGAGAAAAGAAGACTATGCATTGAGTCTGCTAAACCACACCAACCATTGCCCTTCAGACCAGCCGGAAAAATAACTATGTTGGTGACAGTTCCTTTACGGATCTCCAGAAATCTAATGAAACTACCATTTTTATTTGTGTACTTATCCAAAGTAAAAATGGCATAAGATGAGAGATATCTGCTGAAAAATACCCTGTCTTTGAACTGCTTAGCAGCTGACTTAAGGCTCTCCATTAACCATTACACACCACCGAAATCAAGCCTGATGGAATAGGTACATAGACGATTCATCTCTTTAATTAACACCATAGACCCATTATCTTCAATATTCAGTAGGAATACTTTATGTTCAAACCTGAAAACACACCTACGATGCTGGAATACAATATCAGACGACTTCCCTTTCTGCAGGTAGGAATACCTTCTGGGATGACTGTTCATCTTCTCTTGTTGTTCAATCAAAATGAGCAAGGGTATATTTAGGGTGAGAGACGAAACCCTAAATATTCAGTAAAGAGAGAAAAACGAAGAACAGATGTGGACGAAACCCTAGGATTGCAGAGATGACGAAACGACTTAACCTAGGGTTATGTATCACGTTTTCGATTTGAAACCGAGGGGGAGAAAGAGAAACGAACTGGTACTGGAATCAACTTATAGAGTGACGACGATCAGATTAGGTGGAAGGAAGGTGGCTTTTCAACTTCTGGAGAGTGAAGAGAGGAGCGTGAAGGAGAGAGAGGCCGACTTCAACTTTGAGACGACTTAGGATGACTGTTCATTTTCTCTTGTTGTTTAATCAAAATGAGCAAGGTTATATTTTGGGCGAGAGACGAAACCCTATACTTGATCATTTGTTATTACACTGTTCGTTTGCTGAAGGAATCTGGAACAAGGTCCGAAATGAATTCGACTTGATTGCAGTATTTTCGGGTTCTTGGTATGAATTGCTTACTATCAAGTGGTTCTTCATAGGTGACAAAAAGAAATGCAAAACATTATGGAGGTGTAGTTGCATGGCTGTGATGTGGTGTATTTGGAGAGAGAAATAAGAGAAATTTTGAAGAAACTGAAGAAGAATTAGAAAAGATTTGGGACAGAATCAAGAATCGGGCTTCACTCTGGGCATTTTCTTTGAAGAATTTTGGAATCTTGACTATATCAGAGATTGTCAGGGATTGGGGTTTGGCTATGCAGTAGCCCTATTCAGGGTTTAGAGGTTTGCCTAGTGCCTAGGAGTATGATTGTTGTGGTTAGGGGATAGTGCTTGGAGTATGATTGTTGTGGTTAGGGGATAGTGCTTGTTTTTTGGGTAAGGGGTCAGTTTTGATTTGTAGTAGGGCTTTTTGTCTGTTTTGTGATTGTGATGATGGGGCTGTTTCTTTTTTGTTTTCTGGTGTGTTTGGTGGTGGATTTCTCATCCACTTCTAGCCCCTTTGCTTGTATCTGATTTGCCAATCAATATAAGCTTTGTTTTTGATAAAAATAAAAATAAAAGCGTTTTATTTCTGATTAAAAAAAAAAGAATTAGTCGTGCAGGAGCCCAAACCTAATCGCAATATTTCGTAAGTCTTCTTCTTTTACAAGAACGCCGTTGTTTTCTTTTTTCTACTTTGAAAAAAAAAGAACGAAAATTTTCTCTTTTTTTTGTTTTCCATCAATTCTTAGACTCCACTGTTTTCTTTTCTTACATATGTTTCAAAACTATATGTGAAAATCAATTTTTTATAATTTATGGTGAATAATATATAGTGAATAATTTTTTATAATTTGGTTGTATTTTATTCTTATCATGCCTGTCTTTTCGTTTGTGTACTGGTGGTGGGACAGCTTGTCCCCCTTCACTTTGTGCTTATATTTTGAGAATTTACAAAATTTTGTTTCCTATCAATAAAAAAAAAATTTCTGTGAGAAGATATCAATTTTTTGGGATTAAACTATTAGTAATTTTATTTTGTTTTTGTAAATTATGGGATGCACTGTTTGTAACATTGATATTTGCTATTATGGTGTGATGATTTGAGATTGTTATTATGTTTGTTTGCTCTTTCTGTAATGATGATCATGTCATTATATTTTTGTAATTTTGTTTGAGAAAAATAAGATGAAAAATAAGGCCCACGCCTCGCCTCGCATAGGCAAAACGCCTCAAACCCACTTCGCGCCTTTTAAAGCATTGCCTTCAATATTAACGTCCATAAGAAGAAACTCTGCCCCAGTTCTTGGAAATACCCAGCAAAGGCCAAATTCTGCCCACTCTTTTGACCATATGAAATCATAATAGGGGAAGTGCAGTAGGATATGATTCATGGTTTCAGCATTTTTCTTGCATAAAACACTCCATGAAAGGGATAGACATTGATTTGACCTTCTATTTAGCAATAAATCACAAGTATTAACCTTCCCACGAGCAATTAACCTGCACCTTTCAAGGAATACCGGCTGCCCAAATAATTTTTGAATGTGCAAATAGAGGATCCAGTGGAGAGTCGATAGGAGTTTTGAAAAATGAAGAGCAAGAGAATCCCTCTCCATCAAATAACCACCTTCTCTTATCCTTACATCCTGGATACAACCTTACTCCCTCAATATTTTTATTAAGGAAAGAAACTCCCTCAATAGTTTATTTACTTTTTGTTTTTTTTTTGGATAACAAACAGAATATATTATTAATAAAAAGAAGTGATGGGGTTAAATACTAATTTTATCATTGGCCTACAAAGGTAATTCAACACTTTTACCTCCAGTAAAATCTTATTTTTACTTCCAGTAAAATACCATTTTTTACCTCCAGTAAAATACCATTTTTACCTATGTGACCTAAGCATACACATCATGTACATTCTAGAATACATGTGACCTAAGCATACACATCAGCTACATTCTAGAATACATGTGACCTAAGCATACACATCATATACATTACACAAATTTACCTTTTTGCCTTTCATTTTTTACCTATAAATACCCCCCTCATTCATTCATTCAAACCACACCAAAAAACATCTCTTCCTTCCCAATATCCATCCATCTCTCCTAAGAGATATAAAGCCATTGGCAATATAAATACAAGCTAATTTTCGAGGGTCTTATACTCTCTCTTTTCATACCCCAAAAAAAATACCAATCCTTATACGCTCTCTCTCCTACACAGTTTATTATTTATTCTGTTGAAATATTTGTAATCCTAATTCTATACTTATAAATAGAATTAAGGAAATTATAGAAAGAAAGAGAGAGATTGGTAGCTTGTATTATCATCCAAATTGATTGCCTTTGAGCTAATACAAAGCAAGCACACACAAAAGGAGGACGTACTGCCGGACTAGCATAAGCGCTACCGGGGGAACCTACCTTAACAAAAAATGTCTAGTATTCATCTTCATTTTTAATCAGTTTCTGCCGGCACTGTTCACAATTACTGTTCACATATACAGTGGTACTGTTCACATATACGGTGATACTGTTCACAATTACTGTTCACAGTTACAATCCATTATTAAACCTCTAATTCACCATTATTCATTGATTGGTCGGTCGTCAATTATCTGTTATAGATTTTGACACCATCAAGAAGGAAACAAGTTCAGGGGATAAGGGGTCCCCATACAGATACATCAAAAAAGATCCCCCACGCATATAATATCAATCCAAGTAGAACATAAAAAATTCTATCAAGAAACCATCCGTCAGAACCAACACCTAACTATATAGCTACCCAAATACCCGACTCAACCAATGACTCTAAGCCCCTTTATAATCAAACAGGAACACCTCCTTAAAGACAGATTTGTGCCCAATTCTGCATGATGAAGGATACTCCCAGATTTGGGAATTATTTAGACATCGATGCCCATAGCAAAGATAGAAAAACAATTCTTTCAAAGATTAAACTATATATTTAACTCCCGTTCATCGAAAGTTCTATCGTTCCACTGCTTCCAAATGCACCAGGCTCCAGCCACTGAGATGCACCTCCATAGCACCTTCAACCTCTTCTTATTACCAAAAGGGAACCATTGAATCTCTGTGAACTTTTTTTTGGGAACTGCTCCCTGAACTTGGAAAATGGAGAGAATTTTGTGCCAAATAAATGAGGAAAAAGAACAATGCAGAAACAAATGATCCATGTCCCCACCAGCAGATTTAGAAAGAACACACCAACTAGGTGATAAACACATTAAAGGCCGCTTTTTTTAAAGTGGATCACAAGTGTTCAACTTCCTCTTAAAAGCCACCCAAACAAAAAATTGGACTTTTGAAGGAATTCGTGCCTTTCGCTGAAATTTTCAACTATCAACCATGGAATTTGGGGAAGATTCAAGAAGAGCATTAACAAAAGAATGGCACGAAAAGCAACCCGATGGATCCCTCTACCAGTATCTATAATCACTCCCCTCAAGATGCAATTTAAAATTTTCAATTAGATGCGATAGTGATGCAAATTCCTCAGCCTCCAAATCATTTAATTTTTTTTTTGATAGGAAACAAAATTTTATAAATTCTCAGATTTTATATGTGATTGTCACCATCATGGTGTGTGTTATGCAAATGGGATGGAGAAGATATAGATCATATTCTTCTGCATTGCGCTTTTGTTTGTGGGTTTTGATCTTTGAGCTGTTTGGATTGGTGGGAGCCTTCCCAAAAAGATGGGTTTACTTCATAGCTCAAAAATGGCAATTTAAGCAAAGTAACTGTAAAATGAAAAGTCTATGGAGACACACAGTTTGGCATGGGTGACTTGGTTGGAAAGAAATAGAAGGATTTTTGAAGAAAGATGCAGCACAGTAACAGAAATGTGGAATCAAATTACATTTTATATCGGATTATAGGCTAAAGCATCCAACATTTTTGATAGTGCAGAGCGCTCTTTGTTTGGTTTGGATTGTTTTAACTTTCTTTGTTGATTTCTTGTTTGAATTGTAAATGCTTTGTTGTTATTTGTACTATTGGGTACAATTCTCAGTGGATTTCTTATTTGATGTAATCATCTTTTTAGTTGCAATAAAATTCTGTTTCTTTTCAAAAAAAGAAGAAGTGAACAAGCTGTCCTCCACCAGTACATATACACCAGTACATATACAAAAAGACAAGCGTGGAAAGAATCAAATACAACCAATTCATTTAAATTTATTGAAACCCAAATTCCCAAAAAAGGAAGAATTAGAATCCCATGAGGTCAATGATTCAACAAGACTATTATGACATGAAGATAGGTTGAAAAGACGAGGAAAACTCAAAGAAAGAGGTGACTTCCCCAACCCAAATGTCCTCCCAAAATCTTACTTTATTTCCTTTCACAATTTTAACACGGATATTTTGATAATTTAGAGAGAAAGAATTATTTTATTCCATAATCATAATGAACGAAAACAATGCACCTTATATAGGAAATAAACACAACTCCTAATTAACCTAGAGTCCCTATCAAGATGGGATTCTACCCACAAATAAAATAACATAAATAACTAAAATAAATAATACTAAATTATCAATACTCCCCCTCAAGTTGGTGCGAAGATATCCGTCATGCCCAACTTGCTCACTTGAAATTCGAATGGTTGCCTTAACAGGCCCTTGGTCAAAATATCTGCAACTTGTTGATTAGACGGAACAAAGGGAGTACATATAATTCCACCTTCTAGTTTCTCTTTGATGAAGTGCCTATCAATCTCAACATGTTTTGTCCTATCATGTAAGACCGGGTTGTGGGCAATACTGATAGCAGCCTTGTTATCACAGTATAGCTTCATCGGGAGACTTATTGGCCTTTTGAGTTCCTCTAAGACCCTTTGTAGCCAAAGAACTTCACATACTCCTTGAGCCATTGATCTAAACTCAGCTTCTGCACTGCTTCTAGCGACAACATTTTGCTTCTTGCTTCTCCATGTAACCAAGTTGCCCCAAAGAAACGTACAGTAACCAGACGTGGACCGTCTATCAGTAACCGAGCCAGCCCAATCAGCATCGGTATACACCTCTATCCCTCTTTTATCGTTCTTCCTGAAGAACAGACCTTTCCCTGGGGAGCCTTTGAGGTAACGAAGAATACGATACACAGCCTCTAGATGCTCTTCACATGGTGAGTGCATGAACTGACTAACCATGCTCACAGCGAAAGCAATGTCAGGGCGCGTATGAGACAAGTAGATTAGTTTCCCAACTAACCTTTGGTATCTCCCTGTTTCGACTGGAACACCATCTTTAACATCTCCTAGCTTAGTACCCAGTTCTATGGGAGTATCCGATGGCTTACACCCACTCATCCCAGTTTCTGACAGCAGATCCAAGTTATATTTCCGTTGTGATACGACAATACCACTTTTTGAACGGGCCACTTCCATTCCAAGGAAGTATCGTAGGTCACCAAGATCCTTAATCTCAAATTCTCTAGCAAGATTTCGCTTCAGTCGATTTATTTCTTCAACATCATCCCCTGTCAAAATCATATCATCCACATAAACAATGAGAACAGAAAGTTCGTTTCTTGTGGACGTCTTTGTGAAGAGAGTATGATCAGACTGCCCTTGATTATATCCTTGGCCTTTGAGAAACTTCGTTAATCTTTCGAACCACGCCCTAGGGGATTGTTTAAGGCCATACAGAGACTTCTTTAGCTTGCAGATTTTTGTCCCAAATTCCGCAGTAAAACCAAGTGGAGGTTCCATATAGACTTCCTCTTCTAGGTTTCCATTCAAGAAGGCATTCTTCACATCTAACTGATTCAGAGGCCAGTCCAAGTTAGCTGCAACTGATAAGAGAACCCGAACTGTATTTAATTTTGCCACGGGAGAAAATGTTTCGGAGTAGTCGACTCCATACGTTTGAGTGAAGCCTTTAGCCACCAGACGAGCCTTGTACCGTTCCACTGACCCATCTGAGTTATACTTCACAGTGAATACCCATTTACAACCAACAATTGTCTTTCCTTCTGGAAGCTTTACTTTCTCCCAAGTAGCATTCTTCTCCAGCGATCTCATCTCCTCATACACCGCTTCTCTCCACTCCGGAACATTTAGAGCATCCTGAACATTGTTAGGAATAACCACATTTGACACACGAGAGATAAAAGCAGAATAGGAGGGTGAGATGTTTTTATATGACACAAAGTTCGAAATGGGATATTTGGGAGATTTCGTACACGCTCTGACTCCTTTTCTAAGAGCAATAGGGAGATCAAGTTGATCAGACTGAGTTGACTCGATATTAGCTTGAGAACTACCTTCAGGTATCTCGAAAGAGTCATCGTGAGTATCATGATCCACCTCCAGGTTGGATTCTTGGGTTTGCAGAGGGATAGTTTCTTTCCTTCCTTGTTCTGGATTTTTTCTAGAATAAACAAGTCCTTTATACCGTTTTGCACACATCTCTAGTCCATCTGTAGTCAGATTTTGGGATGACACTAACCCTGGTTGTTCACCATTACCATCACAAGTATCTTCAATATTTAATTCATTTGTTTTCCCAGATTGCGTGTTAAAATAATTAGGTACTTGTTCATACAAAACATCAACGACTGAATTATCAAAACCGCAACCACCATCTTCACTCGTGCTCTCCCCCTGAAGATGGGAGTTGTAATAGGATTGCCCCTCGAAGAAGGTAACATCTTTAGAAATGTATAATTTCTTGGAAATCGGATCAAAACATTTATACCCTTTCTGATTTGTAGGATAGCCTACAAAAATACATTTGTGTGCCTTTGGATCAAGTTTAGAATTTTTTGGGTCATGATTATGAACAAAGGCAACACTGCCAAATATTTTTAAGGGAATATCCCCTAATAACCGAGTGTTGGGAAATAGATCAGAAAGCAATTTTATAGGGGCTTTAAATTTCAAAGTTCGTGTTGGAAGCCGATTAATAAGGTAAGTAGCAGTCAAAATAGCATCTCCCCAAAGGTATTTTGGAACTTTAGTTTGAAAAATTAGAGCACGAGCAACTTCAAGTAGATGTCTGTTTTTCCTTTCGGCGACTCCATTCTGTTGAGGAGTATAATTACAAGAACTTTGATGAATTATCCCATTTTTGACGAAAAAGTCCCCTAACATCTTATTAAAAAATTCCTTCCCATAATCACTCCGAAAAATTTGAATTTTGGTTTGAAACTGTGTGTGTATCATGGTGTAAAAGTTTTGAAACACACTCCCAACTTCTGATTTTTCTTTTAAAAGAAAGACCCAACATACTCTAGTATGGTCATCAATGAAAGTCACAAACCAACGTTTGCCCGACCAAGTGGGCACTCTAGAGGGACCCCAAACATCACTGTGAATCAAGGTGAAGGGTTGTGATTTCTTATATGGTTGAGACGGAAAAACCGTTCGTTGATGTTTTGCTAATTCACAAGATTCACATCGAAATTTAAGCAAATTTTTATTCATTAATAACTTGGGAAACAAATGCTTTAAATACTGAAAGTTTGGATGTCCTAATCTATAATGCCATAACAAAATCTGACTATCATTAGAAACAGAAATAGAATTAAAACAAGTTTGTCGATCTTGCCTTCCAGAGGTAGACCCATTATTGAAGAAGTAAAGACCCCCATCCTGTTTAGCAACCCCAATCATCTTCCCTGAATTTGAATCCTGAAATTCACAATGAGAAGACCAAAAGTTAACTTGACAATTGAGATCAAGAGCTAATTTGCTGACAGATATAAGATTGTACGATAGATTAGGGACATGTAAGACATCTTTAAGAGTGAGAGACGGTGAGACGATTATGGTTCCTTTGCCGGCAACCGCAGCGAAAGAACCATCAGCAATTTTAACCTTTTGATTCCCTGCACACGGAGTATATGACGAAAAAAATTCCGAGGTACCAGTCATGTGGTCAGTAGCCCCTGAATCTAGTATCCAGTTGCTATGGGATTTCATGCAAGCAATTGTAGCTGTACACGTATTACCTGACTGAGCTATGGAACATGAGGAGTCAGAGTTTCCTAAGGAATGATTTTGAACCATTTTACACAGATGCTCTATTTGTTCCTTTGTGAATGGAAGTAATTTTGAGGAAGACTGTTGCTCTGAATCAGCATTGCTAGTTTGGAATGCTCGTGCACCTCCTTTAGTTTTGTTATCAAGAACTACCGGTGCAGAGCCTTCACCATTTGTAAGGGGTGCACGTTCGTCTTTCAACATCACAGATCGTCGAGCCTCTTCTCTTCGTACTTCAAAAAATACCTCTCTGATAGTGGGCAAGGGTATCCTGCCTAAAATACAACCCCAAACTTTGTCTAGGTCCTTGTTTAGTCCAGCCAAGAAGACAAACACACGAATTCGCTCAACCTTCTTCTTGTAACGGGCACTATTATTCACATAACCTAATTTTCTTTTGCCGTTAATAGACACCCTCATTGATTGTGCCCATGCGAGATAGTTTCTTCCGTTCAACTTGTGATTGATATTCGCTACCGGATTCTCACCCACCATAGCAAGTTTATAGTTCATATTGCCAGAGCATTAACAACTAAACAACCTCAGAACTTACCAAACTTACCAAACCAAGAACAGGGACAGAATAGTACTAGAACAGTAGCAATATAACCGGAACAGTGACAGACTAACCGGAATAGTGGCAGATTAACCGGAACAGTACCAAACCGGATCAAACTCACCAAACCAAGACCACAACACGGTGCGGAACAGTGAGACGAACTGGTCGGTAGATTTTGGCAGTGGTCGGAGCTTCCACGCGCTGCCACGCGCGGTTATGGTGGTCGGCGCGTGAGATCCACGCACAAAAGCCGGCGGCGCGTGTAGGCGCGTGAGGGTTCTTTTTCCGGTGAGGTTTTTTGCCGTGAGCTCGTCTGAGAATTCCGAGCACTACTGTGTGGGTGGTGTGATTGAAAGGCTAGGGTTTGATGGTGCACCGTAGTAGTTTGCGGCTAGGGTTTCTAGCGTAAATAAATCTGCTGCGGCTAGGGTTTTTTTTGCTGAAATAATCCTGCCTATGGAGTTCCTAACTCCTTCCTAACCTACCTCTGATACCATGATAATTTAGAGAGAAAGAATTATTTTATTCCATAATCATAATGAACGAAAACAATGCACCTTATATAGGAAATAAACACAACTCCTAATTAACCTAGAGTCCCTATCAAGATGGGATTCTACCCACAAATAAAATAACATAAATAACTAAAATAAATAATAATGAATTATCAATATATTTTTTAGAAAATCATGTGAGCCTTTTGAAATGAATATCCATGGATTTTGATATGACCCTACCCATTTTATTATTAGTATTAGTTATGCTCAGTATCTCCCATAAATAAGGGATCTTATTGAT
Source organism: Lonicera japonica (assembly GCA_021464415.1). Lineage (NCBI taxonomy): Eukaryota > Viridiplantae > Streptophyta > Magnoliopsida > Dipsacales > Caprifoliaceae > Lonicera > Lonicera japonica. The sequence continues at coordinate 53,060,070 of CM038470.1, forward strand.
TTAGTCTTCAATCAGAATTTGGTCTACTTTAGTATCGAACATTCTGTAGTGATATATGCCAAAATGCCTTACTGAATTGCCTTCTATTAATAATTCAGTTTTCCTTAATGGTTCAAGCTCTCTTATGCAACTCCTTCCCTTCCTCCTTCCCAGTTCCCACGACATCCATTTACACAAAAGCATTAGCATAAGTAAAATACATAATGACTATTTAGTTTTGCTTAACTGTTAAAACACGGTAAACAAAATATTTTTACCTATTACACTGTTTTTACACATTAAATTGCATATTTTGTTCTTGCATTGAAAGTGACAATATCCTTTGAACTTCATATGCATGAAATTTATCCCACTGTCATTTGAAGTGTTATCGCTATTCGTTCGGTTATGAATCAAAAAAAGATATTCGTTCTGTTTATTCTGCCTACAAAATGACGAATCTTTCATTGTGATGCAGATATTGATGGTGAACATAATTATATCAATTCTTCATATGGATGATCTCTCTCTCAATGTGACACCTTGTCCTTCAAAACAGAGTCATTCTGAATTGTCTAATACGTATGGTGGGGAACAAGCTGATTATGAAGGGGGAAATAAGATGGTTGTATCTTTCACAGGTCGTCTACTTGATATTTTGCGACAGAATTTGGCATCGGCTATTCTTGAACAGGAAAATTCAATGAATGGTAATGGTTCTGCTGAGGGTCGACAAGCCTTAGAGTGGAGAATTTTGAATGCTAAGCGTTTTATTGATGATTGGGAATGGCGTTTGTCTATTTTGCAACGCCTTTTACCGTTATCTGAACGCCAGTGGAGTTGGAAGGAGGCTTTGACTGTATTACGTGCAGCCCCATCTAAGTTACTCAATCTGTGAGTTTGATTTCTGCAGTTTTAACTTTCTCCTTATTGATTAGCCTATTGCGTTTTACTTATGGAAAATGGATTGGAAGGACTGCTTCCACAATTAAATACAAGGGAAGGACCCCTTTCTTCTGCTCAAGACATGGAGGGTTTCCTCGACAATTTGTTTTAGGTTCAAGGACACTTTTCATTGTTTGTGCGTCACAAGAATACTGTCCTTTTTTTGAATGGTCAGTGATACCCTTACCAAATTTTTTATTCCTTCTCACTCATGAGTTGTAGCCAGGCCTCACCAACCACTACTGCTGCCTTGCTGCTCGCTGCTCGCTGCCGGCCTTCCCCCGGAGCTCCAGTGACCACCCAACATGCCCCAAACCCCCAATCATCACTCTCTTCACCGACTTCATCGATTTGAGTTTATATTATATATAACTATATATATATATTTATGCATATATCTAGAAATTTCTGTGTAATATATATGTATACAGATTTGACGAATTTGGGAGAAAAAAAACTGAAAACTGACAGATGAAGACTGACGGGGTTTGTGGGGGTGGACCTTGAGGGGGTGGAGGGGAGAAGGAGGGGTGAGTGTGGGCAGTGGGGGAGGGGGTTGCAGGTGATAGAGGTTGCGTAGGGGGGGGTTACAGGTGTGATGGGTTGGGTTTTGGCTGTATTTTTAGAAGAAAAAAAATTAAGGGTATCCGAGGCATGTAAAAATGTGTCCTTACTTTGAAATGGAAAAGTAGGGTGTCCTTCCCTTGGATTTAATTGTGAACGGAGCCCTTTAAACCCATTGCCTCTTACTTCAAATCTACTCTATCAGACTGTAGTTTGACATTTTTCCTTGTATGTTGTGATGAACCCATCTCCAGCACGACTTTAACTACAACAATTGAGCTTCCGGAAACCATAAGATCCTCTTTTGGGAGATCCTTGAACTACACATTTTGCAAATCTCCAGTTGACTCCTATCCTTCGATGTTCAGTTCTTATGGTTCAAAGTAAAAGGCAACTATATTGATTTGGCTTAGTCATTTGTCAAACCTTGTGTCAACAGTTACATTTAGAACAAAGCTTTTGGAGTAGAAATATGGGAACCATATTCTAGATACCAAAGCAACAAACAAAGATCAATGCCATCCCAAGATCAAGAGATCTTACAATAACACCTAAGAAATAATATTAATAATACGGTTTTCCAGCACTCCCGCTCCCCCTTAAAGCTGGAACAAAGATATCACTTATGTGCAGTTTCAAAATGGAAGAATGCAGTAATGAGAGACTAATGTTACCCTTGGTTTGTTGTTTGGATCGTTCCTGGATTCCTAAATTCCCGTTGAGTTAGGATTCTAACATTTGGTTGGAATTTTGCAAAGGAATCCAGGATTCAGAGGAAAGGAGAATTACTTACACCATTCCCATATTGGAGGAGGAATGGCAAAATAATTTTTAATATTAGTGTAACTAATTTTAATTAAACTATATTTAAAGCTATTAATATGTTTGCAAGTTATACTTAGTGCAAGGAAAGGTGAATTTCAGTTTTCCAAAAAATAGGCAAGGAATCTCAAATGCTATGAAAGGAGCTTTTAGAATCTAAAACTTTTCCTAAAACCCGAACCAAACAACTAAACAAGCCCTTAAGTGATTTAGTAAACACATTCACTCATCGAGAGACTGCTCGGAGGAACAAAGCAAGGCTCTTCAATTCGTGAGGAATCTTGCTCCAGGATGAAAGCCATATCCACCTCTACGTGTTCAGTCTCTTATGAAGAACCGAGTCTGAAACAAGTTTCTCCCAAAATCCCACTTCTCCCAAAATCAATCGAAGCCAAAGGAGCCCACATGTTCCTCTAGCTATAGCTTGATACTCTGCCTTGGAAGATCTAGAAACTGCAGATTGCTTCCTACTTTAGATGTATTCCGTGATATAAGATGATTATCATAGAAAGTATGGAACCCCGAACCCGGATGTGATCATTAGTGAGTTTTAGACACCACCTAGTTTTCATGAGTGAAACATGACTAGATTATTAGGGTGTGTGTGATAAAAAAGTTGGAAAATGATTGGAAGCACTCCTAATTTTTATAAGACGTTGTATAGACAAAGATGAGTGATTTATTTCTCCATCTTTTTCATATTTCGATGGAAAAGTTCTCTTAACCACAACCCAACGAATTTTGTTCCATGGAAAACACAAAAAGTAATAGAACATTTCACCCAATCACTCTTCTCTTTTTCCAACTTCTCATAAAAACTAGTAGGGTTTTCGGTCATTTTCAGACTCTTTATAAAACAGATCCTTAGTTATTGTATGCTGGAAAATCTTAACTTCTAGAAGAAGATCCTGTGAGTTGAGGGATGTTGCTCCACTAGGCCTTATGTTGATTATTTTCGAAAGAGAGGAATAGGAAGTGCTCAGCTTCCAATGACCAAGCTTCTTTTTATTTTTTTGAGTCTGTTATTTTTTCTTGTTTTCGCAGTCGGTTCTGCTATAGGGGCTTAGATGTATCTTTCCCCTTTGCCTTTTGCTGTTGGGCTGCTTTTTAATTTAACCCCAGCTTTGTTTTTGGTCCATTGTCTTTTTTGTATACATCCAGTGCTATATATTTACTTACCAACTTTTTTGCACTGTAATATTGTATTAACAAAATGATGTATGGAAGGTTACTGAAGTTTTTATTTGTTCGTTATGCAGTTGCATGCAAAGGGCGAAGTATGACATTGGAGAAGAGGCTGTTCATCGTTTTTCCTTACCTCCAGAAGATAAAGCTACACTTGAACTAGCTGAATGGGTAGATGGTGCCTTTAGGAGAGCCTCTGTACGTGTCTAACTGGTGACTGTATATTGAATTGTTTGTTTCTTAAATGTTTGAACATGTTTTAATTAGTAGTATATTGCTGTTGTTTCAACGAATATCAATCACTATTTCATGCATGATTTGCCAATATACCTGATACACTGCATACGATACATTATGGACCTAAAACGTTACAATACTTTTGAGTGTGTTTTTATTTTTGTTTTTGTTTTTGTGTGTGTGTGTGTTGTATCTTATGTTACATTTGCTGTATCTTATGACACAACAAACAAGACACAATATAGAGCATTGTGTACAAAAGATATTTAAATGAAAAGGAGATAGAGGACCTATTTAGAGGGATTTTATTGAGGTTTTCTTTTCAATTTTTTGTTTATTTGTTATTTACCTACAAAATTATTAGGAGGCCCAAACGGAAATGTTTTTTCGGTCTTTTGAAAAATGTTTCATATATATATATATATATTTGTATAGAATTGTTCTGCAATATGTGTAAGGAAAAGGAATAAGATGGAGCCAATGTAGATGCCATTCACAACGGATGAAATGATATAGAAGAGGAATCCTTGTGGGTGGATGATGATAAAAGATACAGAATTCTATTTTTGGTGCGGGGAAGGGGCGGATGTTGTTATCTATGATCCTTTCAATTGTCAAGGATTACATTTAAAATCGATTAATCATGCATTGACTATAATGAAGTGCCCTTTAATTTCTTTTTAAACACTCTCATATCTTTAGTAGATATATGTATGCATACAAAGTCTTTATAACTTGTTTAAACATCAAAGCATATCTTAGGATACGTTGTGATCCACGATAAAATATTTTTGGAGAATGAAATGGTATTGATACAGGTTTTGACAACCTTGTGTTGATGGGTTATGATAGAATAGGATGCTTTTGATGTGGATTTTAGAAGTTAATAATGAAATCATGCAGAAAAACTGCATTTGTTAAGGTTGAGGTATCCTTTTGAACTACCTTAAAGAAAGGACTCACTGGTACAAGAAGGAAGCTTTTGCTTTAGAGGCAGGAAAATCTGTTATTCTTTAAAGTAGTTATTTGATATCTCATAATAAGATTGTTGCAACTTTAGTGTAGGGATTCTTTGAGACATTCAGACAGGCAAAGTTCTTAGAGTATCTCCACTGGTCTACTCAAAATTGAATTGCTAAAAACTGCCTCATCAGCTATTGAGTAGCCATCCAGTGAATTGCTAAAGTTAACAATCCTTATTTCCACATTGGTTTATTTTTTCTAAATAACCAAATTATTTTATCCTCTAAAATGACATAATATTTTCACATTGCTATCATAAACCATTTTGGTACTTTTTTTTTCATCTAAGGTGTAAAATGTTTCTAATGTATTTGGACGTGTGACGTCTTTCCCAGGTGGAAGATGCAGTTTCTCGTGCTGCTGACGGAATATCTGTTGTCCAAGAACTGGATTTCTCTTCTTTACGCTCTCAGTTAGGTCCTTTGGCGGCAGTAAGTATTTATTTTCTCCCCATCATTTATTTAAGTTGAGGTGAAATAGAACTAATCTCTCTATCTGTTTGTATGGTAACATGTTTGTATTTTCTGCCAGATTCTTCTGTGTATTGATGTTGCTGCAACTTCTTCAAAGTCTGCCGACATGTCCCAAAAGCTTCTGGATCAGGCAATGTAACTTAACTACTTATGTATAGATTGTACTTGTGGTTTCAGTGTTATGCTATACGTCTTCTTTTGTTGGATTTTTCCCTCCTATAAAGCATAGTAGGATCTTGTTTTTTACCCAGATAGAATGGAAGCCGTAGCTAGGTACAACATTTCTTGGTAGAGTTTCTTTTTTTTGCTCGGAAGAAACCAACAAACAGAAACAAAAAACAAAGAAAACACTCCCCGGGGGGGGGTGGCTAATCAAGTCCCCACGCAGGAGGAAGAAATGCTTAGGGGGGAGGGGAAGAAACCCAAAAACTACTAGCATGGCAAATTTGCCAGTTGGAAGCAAGCCAGTGAGCAACTTTGTTGCAAGATCTAGGAGCAAAACTAAAGGAAATAGGAGCTTGGGCTGCAAGAGATCTAATGTCTTCCATCATAATCGAACACACTTCCCCACGGGGGAGCATCTTCCGAAACACACAATTTGACAAGAGAAAGACAATCACTTTCCACAATGACCGGGGATTTGAATCTAGCCACTGCCATCAAACATGCTTGACGAATGGCCAGGGCTTCACATAATAACGGGGACCGGCCATGGCCTTACAAAGTAAAGCCATCCACATCGGATCCTTGAGAATTTCTCACTATACCAGCAATTGTCGCTCGCTGAGGAGAGAACTTGAAGCTGCTGTCAACATTAAATTTAACAAAAGGCTCGGAGGGATGGGACCACCTCTTACCAGCAGTCGATGGCGAAGAGGAGGGGACTGCAGTATCATTTAAACTATTGATCTCTGAGCATAAAGAAGAAGCATAAATCAAAACCGCATTGAGCGATATAGGATCTTCCTCAAACAAAAAGCTGTTCCTCTTCTTCCAAATAAACCAGCCAATAACAATGGAATACCGAATACGAGTTCTGGAGAAACAATCATAGATTAAACCATTAACCAAGCAAGAGCTGAGACTGTATCTCGAGGCGGTATAACACAGGAGGCGCTCATGGCATCCCAAACTTTCCTTGTCCACTCGCATCTGAACTGGAGTTGCTCAATCGATTCCACTTCTTTGAAGCAGATTTGGCAAGAAGGCGAAAGGGTGCAATTTCTAGAGAATAAACTCTCTCTTGTGGCCAGAGCATTCTTACAAACTTCCCACCAAAAATGGAAAATTTTTGGTAGACAGTCAAGAGTCCAAATCTGGTTCCAAACCGCAGGTTTAGTGTGTAATGAAGAAGAGGCTGAATAATTTAACAGTTGCTTATCTTTAAGATAATCAATGTAGCCCTATCTCACAGTATATTTCCCCGAGGCGTTGAAGTGCTAGACTAGAGAATCATTGGAGTCAAAATGGCCAGTAGGAATTTTGAGAATGGCTCTAACTTCAGTGGGAGAAAACATATTCACAATTAGATTAGATTTCCATCTCTGCGAACGATGAATGATAAGGTTTTCAACCAAAATTAAATCACAATCTTGAAATAATTGTCGCCACTTGCTTAAAATTTATTTAATTTTTGGTTCACTATCATTACTTTTTATTTGCACAAATTGCTTATGATGGTAGCTTATTCTTTAAGTGTAGTAGGATACCACCAACATTTTCCTCATGAAAAATGATATATTCTAGCAGTTTGTTATTGATTTTATTTGTTGTGATAATAGTGTCTCTGCCTCATATGTTGCCTAACTTTGATGATTTTCAACCATGAAGAGGAAATAAGAGCTTCAAAATGGAGTAACTTGAGGGAGTGTGTTGAATTTATTACATGCAGGCTCAGGTTATGTTATCTGAGATCTACCCTGGGGGTTCTCCCAAGACAGGTTCAAGTCATTGGGATCAGATTCACGAGATGGGTATAATTTCTGTAGTAAAGCGCGTCCTCAAGCGGCTACACGACTTATTGGAACAGGTAACGTTTGGGGACTTATTTTGGTTGCATAACAATGTCTTATTAACTTTAGATGTTTGATTAAATGAAAATTATGAGCTGGTTGTGGACCTCTCTCGTTCAGTCGCAGACTCTCTTTTGCTTGTATTTGATTTCTCGTTTCAATATAAGCTTCGTTTCTGATAAAAAAATGAAAATTAATATTGTTTTAATTTTAATAACCTTGTGCTGTGTGTTGCGGAGCTGAAGCAAATTTGTAATACACTGAAATAATACAGCCTTAGCTGTGTTTGCTGATGTCTTTGTTTCTTCTGCGTACCAAGCATGGTTGGTTGGTCTAATACGTCCTTCACAAATGCTACAATGAATCCTTCATTTGTCTGCTTGTTTTGATTTAATCATTGTGTTTATTTGATAAGAAATGGTCTATATTATGTAGCAAGTGAAAATTGAGAGTACCTTTTTTCACTTCAATATATACCTTGTATTTGTGTTCCTGTTTAACTTTTCTTTGTTCCTTACTAGACATTAGTTTTTTGAATAAATACTTCTATATTCTGATTCTTGATCTATTATTCCTTTAGGATAAATCTCCAGCTCTTCAGGCCATTTTATCTGGGAAGCTGATTGTTTCATCGTCAAAGGAATTTAATCGATATGGACATAGGGATCGTGCACTTGTTATGCTACATCAGATGATTGAAGATGCTCACAAGGGGAAGCGGCAGTTTCTGAGTGGTAACCTTTCACTAGTTATTTTTGTCATTACTATTTTTCTCTCTTTCGGCTTGATTGGCTCTGCCCCCATTTTATTTGGGAAATTAGAGTTACCCTCCTGTTTTCATAATTGTTGGAATTTGCCCGTGTATGTGGGGAATCTAAAAAATATACATAGAAACGACCCCCCCCTCTCCCCCGCAGGGGGGGTGTCAAGTCAAATGATTACTTTAAAACAATTAGACTTTCGCTCCTTTTTTTACTTAAGTTTTTGAGATTACACTGCATACTTGGGGCAAAGTACAACAATTATGAAAACTGGGGTTAACTCTAATTTCACATTAAGAACATGGACAAAGTCAAAAATAGCCCCATTTTTCTCGAATGCTTTAATGTTTACTTTTAAATGCTAGGTAAGCTCCATAATCTTGCAAGGGCGGTTGCTGATGAAGAAACTGAAAGGAATTATGTGAAAGGGGAGGATTCATATCCTGATAAAAAAGCGCTATTAATTTGTCACAAAGATGGGGTTCTTGGGCTAGGGTTAAGATCCTTGAAACAGGCAACAACAAGTACAACAGCAGCTGGTGAAATTGTTAATTCCCCCGGTTTTGATGTAAAAGATGCTGAGAAGAGGTTATTTGGACCCTTGAATACTAAAGTCACAACATACCTTTCACAATTTATTCTCCATATTGCGGCAATTGGTGACATTGTTGATGGGACTGATACAACTCATGATTTCAACTATTTCTCACTTGTGTATGAGAGGCCTAAAGATGTAAGATTCCTTGTTCTTACAGTTATTTTTTTTCTACATTTAGAAGTTCTTAATCATGGTAGTTGTCTTGTTTACATGACTGTCTCCATTCAGAAGTTTCTACTGGTATTGCTTCGTTGCCCAAGGTTTAAGAAGGAGCAAATAGCAAACTAATTATTGACATGTTTTTCCACCCATCAGAATCAGAAAAATAGAAAAGTACGAAGAGACAAGATTTACAGCGTCACAATGTGAGGGGTTCATGCAGACAACTGAGAGATAGGAAGAAACAATTTAAAATCTCACAAAGAATGGAAAGAATGTAAAACACATGAAAATGTAATTTTCCCCATCGATATTTTTCTATAATACGTTTAATCCTTTCTGTTTTGTTGTTTGTTTAATTATTTTCTAATTGAATTAGAATTGTTATGGCATTAGTTACTCAATACTTTAGAAGCCTGATTTCGGCTTCTGCTTCCCTCTTGTTGATTACAGTTTGAAGGGGTAAGGTTAATGGTTAAGGTTACATCTGTTGCCAAAGCAAGTATGGCTTTTACCAGAGCATAGTACTTTAAAAAGTTGTACAATATGCTTTCAGTGTTGTACATTGTCCTGGTACTAGCCATGTTTGCGCTGGTGATAGAGCAACCTTTTTTAGCACTATATAAGGAAAAGGCTACAGCATGACTTGATTGTGACTTCATTCCTTTGGTAGTGTCAATTCTTTTGCTTTTATTTGGTATGTAGAATTTGTACAATAATCATCACACAATCACACCAAGTGGTATCATGATTTTCTTTGGATTTACAAATATTGTGGATGATCCTTTTTCTCAAAATATTCTTGCAAAGATGAGAAAGGGGATAATATATTTTCATAAAACATCTGATTCCATATTAGGGTAATGAAAATGTTATTTTTCGTAAACCAATCTCATATTTCTGTCACATTTTTGTTACAGCTTTTAACTCGTCTGGTTTTTGAGCGGGGCAGCACTGATGCAGCTGGAAAAGTAGCAGAAATTATGTCAGCTGATTTTGTACACGAAGTAATTTCTGCATGCGTACCACCAGTTTATCCACCACGATCCGGTCATGGTTGGGCATGTATTCCGGTGATTCCAACGTGCCCTAGGAATTTTCTAGACTGTAAAGTTCTTTCCCCTTCTTCTAGAGATGCTAAGCCGAGTTCTTACAGCCGTTCTTCAGCCACACCTGGAATCCCTTTGTACCCTCTTCAGCTGGACCTGGTAAAACATCTTGTTAAATTATCCCCAGTGAGGGCTGTATTAGCATGTGTTTTTGGGAGTAGTATACTTTATCATGGCAGTGACTCGACTATATCTAGTTCCTTGAATGACGGGTTACTACAAACACCTGATGCTGACCGGTTGTTTTATGAGTTTGCTCTTGATCAGTCAGAGAGGTTAGTTCAGCCTAATACATGTTAGATCAGTTAATCACTAGTTCACTACTTTCTCTGGTTTGTATGATAATTTTACAATTTTATTCATTTTGGTTGCAGGTTCCCTACCTTGAACCGCTGGATACAGATGCAAACTAATCTCCATCGGGTTTCGGAATTTGCTGTGATGGCGGACCCCACAATTAAGGATGTTACAGATATACCCGAAGCAAAAACTGCTATCAAGAGATTCCGTGAACATGATACTGATTCTGAATCAGAAGTTGATGATGCGGCAGTTGGTACCAACATTACAATGCTGCCAGATATTAAGAATGAAGGTAGCATTGCTTCAGAGTCTTGGCATTCTCTGAAGTCTGAAGCTACTGAACTTGATTCAACAGTTTTCCTTTCTTTTGATTTGGAGAATGAGGGGCCCTATGAAAAAGCTGTGGAGCGGTACTATCATTTTTTACTTGTTTTAACATGATCTCGGATCTGTCTATCATTCTTCGTGTATCTATTACTATATATTAAGTGATAGGAGGACTTAAGTATGCACTAGAGTTATGAAATTAGCCTTCATGCCTTAGAATAAAGAAGATGCTTAAACTAGGGTTTGAACCCATGACTTCAAAAGTGAAGAACACAAGCTCTCTCCGCTTGACCAATTACCATGACCAAATGCCATCTCATATGCTTATTATGTTCACTCGCAGTCTTTCTTTTGCTTGTATTAGATTTCTTGTATCAATAAAAGCTTCGTTTCTGATAAAAAAAATATATATTTACAATACGAAGAATTACTTGGTATAATATTGCACACACATCTAGTGCACCACAAGTATTGCCCTTTATTAGTGTACAAGGACACTTCTTGTCCATTTTTTTTTTTTTTGATCAGAAACGGAATCTTATATTGATTAAAAGAGCAATACAAGAAAAAGCAAGCAACAGGGGTCGAGAAGACCACTAAAGGGAACAGGACAAAACACAAGAAAAACATCCAAAAAACAATCCACAAGACACACTAGAAAAGCTATCCCAAGACTGCCATCCAGTCCCTAGAAATATCTGTAATAGAATACACTCCAAAGGCATTGGATGAAAAAGCCCATAATGATGCTAAAGCCTTAACTCTACTCCACAGCTCGTCTTCAGTTGCTTCCTTGTCTTCGAAAATACGAGCATTTCTTTCCTTCCAAATGCACCACATCACTGCCAAACAACAGCATCTCCATAAAATTTTAGCCCTTTTTCGTCCACCCTTAATGTACCAACTGATCGTTAGTACACTCTGCCATGTTTCTGGGAAAGCTGTAACTAGCCCCAACTCTCTACGAACATTAGCCCAAACATACTGCGCAATTGGACAATGTAACAACAAATGATCCACTGTCTCTCCTCCCTTTTTGCACATAGTACACCAAGAAGGCGAAATTTGAAGGAACGGTTTCCGTTGTTGTAAAATGTCCGCCGTGTTAACCCTCTTCCGTACAGTCAACCACGCTAGAACCTTCACTTTTTGAGGAATGCAACCTTTCCAAACCATGCTGTAAGGCCTAAAATCAGCCCCTTGGAAATCCGATATGATATCAAAGAACGATTTAGTTGAGAAAATACCATTCTTTTCGCCCACCCACAACCTAGAGTCGCACTCAAACCTGTCTAACCTCCAATTATCCAACAACCCCATCAAATCCATGAACTCATTCATCTCAATATCATTGAAGTTTCTCCGAAAAGTGATATCCCATGTATAAATGGAATCAGCCCCCCAGAGTGCATTGTCCCGTACTGTAGCATTTGGAGAACTAGCAATTCTATATAGTCTTGGAAATATTGCTGCCAAAGAAGTGTTACTCACCCATCTATCCACCCAAAACCGAGTTTTAGCCCCGTCCCCTACCTTATGTCTAATGTTTCTTACAAGGCCTTCAATGCCTTGCGAGATAGCTTTCCATGGACTTCTGTGTGTACCTCTTTCCACCACGATAGTATCCCATCCATTGTCTTGCATACCATATTTACTTTTTATAATCAAGTGCCAAAGCGCGTTCGGCTCCCTAGGAAACCTCCAGATCCATTTACCCAAAAGAGCAGCATTCTTGTTAGCGATGTTCCCGATTCCCAACCCACCTCTCTTCTTGCTCTTACACACCTCCTTCCACCCCACCAAGTGATCACCCTTCTTTTTGTCAAAGCCTTCCCATAGGAAATTCCTAAACATCCTCTCTATAATCTTTGCCACTGTCACCGGAATTTTGAAAAGAGAGAGATAATAGATAGGGATACTTTCGAGAACCGAATGAATAAGAGTAAGTTTCCCACCTCTAGAAAGACATCCTTTCCACCAACCATCTAGCCGCTTACTAATTTTCTCCACCACTGGACTCCAAAATCCAATTGTTCTCGGATTACCACCCAATGGAAGACCCAAGTATGATAAAGGCCATGCACCAATCTCACACCCGATCTCAGAACCTATATGCCTCAACTCATCCTCCTCCATATTGATACCCACCACTTCAGTTTTAACCAAATTAATTTTCAACCCTGAAGCATAGCCAAATATATCCAGAATGTCCATAAGATTACGGATTTTTCCCATATTATTAGATAGGAAGAAAATCGTATCATCGGCAAATTGTAAATGCGAAAGGCTTACTCCATCCCTCCCAATACGAAACCCTTCCACTAATCCTCTTACCTTCGCCCTTTCAACCAACCTGTGTAGGACATCCGCTGCCATTACAAAAAGGAATGGCGAAAGTGGATCTCCTTGCCTCAATCCCCTAGATGCCTTGAACTTGCCCCTTGGCTTACCATTCATTAGAACCGAGAAGTTGACTGAAGACAAGCAACCCATGATCCATTTCCTCCATCTTCCCCCGAATCCCTTCTTATTTAGCACATGATCAATAAAATCCCACTCTACAGTATCGTATGCCTTTTCGAAGTCGATTTTCAACATCACCCCCTTTTCTTTCCTTACCCGATACTCCTCCACCCCTTCATTGGCAATCAACACTAAGTCCAGAATTTGTCGACCCTTAACGAAGGCACCTTGAGCCTCCCCCACCGTCTCAGCCAGCACCTCCCTTAATCTTATAGATAAGACCTTGGCCAGTAATTTATAAAGACTAGTGACAAGGCTTATCGGTCGATAATCCTTGAGCTTAAGTGAAGCAATCTTTTTCGGAATAAGGCAGATGTATGTCGCATTGGTACGCGCGTTGACCACCCCATTCTCATAGAACTCCTTAAACACCTTCATCACATCTCCTTTGATAATTTCCCAGCCTTTTTTGAACACTTCCATTGTATATCCATCCGGGCCAGGTGCTTTGTTGCCCCACACGCATCTATGGCCTCCCTAACCTCCTTCTCCTCAAACGGTCTTTCTAACCATTCCCTCTGCACGGCATCAATCGGAGACCACTCTACATCCTCAAATCCCACGCAGGACCTCCTCTCTTTTGAATATAATTTCGAGAAGAAGTTCACTAATTCTCTCTCTATTTCAGCCTCATCCAACACCATTGTTCCGTCCTCCTTTTCCAGCTTACAAATTAATTTATTAACCTTTCTTTGGTTGACAATTCGATGAAATAATTTAGAATTTGCATCCCATTCTTTCACCCCATTCACCTTCGCCTTTTGATTCCAAGAGATTTCCTCCTTTAACAAGATTTCATCCAATTCCTCTTTTAGTTTTCTTCTCTCCTCCACCACTTCCACCCCAATTGGCCCCCTTGACTCCCCATCATCAATCTCTTGAATTCTTTTGAGAACGTGCCCCTTCCTTACCCTAATATCACCGAAGACTTCTAAGTTCCATTGCTTCATTCTCATTTTGACTAGATCCAACTTCTTTATGAATTTATAACCTTCCCATCCATTGACCAAACACTCCTGCCACCACTCCTTGAATTTTCCCAGAAAGTCCACATGACATAGCCACATATTCTCAAATCGAAATGGAGACGGTCCCCAACGAAATGGATTATTATCCAAGATCAATGGGAAGTGATCCGACACCACTCTAATAAGTGCCTCCTGTCTAACCGATACGAATTCATCCCAATCTGAAGAAAATAAGAACCTGTCCAGTCTAGAGTACGTATTCCCGTTTGACCAGGTGAAGTTAGCATTGCTCATAACCGGATCATTCAACTTTGACTCTCTAATAAAAGAATCGAATTTCTTCATACTTCTGGTCCATCTCCCCGAGTCGCCCTCTTTTTTTTCGGACGGAAATCGAATAATATTGAAATCCCCTCCCAAGCACCACTTGTTCCCGCATAACCCGCTTAGATCCGCCAACTCCTCCCAGAACTTATCTCTCTCCCTGTATCTGCATGGCCCATAAACTCCTGTCAGCCACCACCCATCCCCTTGTAACGGTTTTAGCTTGACTGACAGTGTGAATTCCCCTCTAATACACTCCTCCCCCGATAGAACTCTCACATCCCAAATAATTAAAATCCCCCCTGACCTTCCAACTGAAGGAAGAAAAGCCCAGTCTTTGTATCTAACCCCCCACACTGCTCCGACTATCTCCCAATTAATTTCCTCTTTCTTTGTTTCTTGTAAAATCACCACATCTGGATTCTCCCTCACCACTATCTCTTTAACCTTCCTCCTCTTCTCCCTTCCCCCCAACCCCCTTACATTCCAAGAGATTATCTTCATTGACACCGTCTAACACCCCTCCTAACTGCACTACCCTCACCCCCTTTCTCATAATTGACATTGCATTTTAGATTATTCAATTCTCTAGTCCCTTTTCTGCCTGTTCCACTCTTATTCCTCCCGCATCCCCCTTCTTTTGGTGTTGTTACGATCATCCGTACGCCCATTCTTGATAGAATGTTGCTGAATTTTTCCTTTTCATGACTATTTAAACCTGACCATAACTCCTCCCCCTTTGAATGGCTCTCTAATTTTGCACTCTGTTGTACCACCAAATTGCTTTGATCTTTCGAAGCCTCCATACTGTTCATCTCCTCACCCTCCCTTTCATCTGCCGATAATAGCAATAATGGTGATTGTCTTGATGCATTTACCTGTGGTTGTGCTTGTGTTTTCGGATACTGTGAGTATACCAGCACTGTTGTAGGGAGCAAGTGCACCCCACGAAACATCACTCCCCCATTGTAGCAGACAGAAACCGCTAATTCCGGTATACTAAATCTGCCCCTCCTTGCTAGAATCTGCCACCCCTGACTAAGAGCTGGATTTGTAATGATCTTTGAAACCCCAACACTTATTCGTAACTGATGTTCATTAAAAAACGGAGCCAACCACCCTCCACCTTTATCATGATAAAACGAGACGGCACCACAGTTATCTTCTTCTGAATTATAATCGTCACCATAATCGTCTTCCTCCGAGTCAGAAAAATTTTCAAGCTGAAGCCCATTTACCGAAATCGCCCCCTCTTCGGCCCTATCTGACATTAGATCTTCATATTCGCTTTCATCTACCTCCTGCCTCCCCTCTCTCTCCGCTAACCCCTCCTCCCATTTTTTAATAATTGCTTCATCATTCTCCTCTTCTTGAACACAACAAGCCTTCAACGATATCCCTTTCTTCACTTTGCGTCTCTGATAAAATTGTGAAAATTTTTGGGGAGCCCATCTAACTTTTAAAAGACCTCTATTCTCCTTATATTTCTGGCCCAAAACCGCATCATCATCTCCCTGCGCATACCTGTCCTCTATTACTTCCCGCTGTCTTGTATAAAGTCCAGGCAATTGCTCGATTCCACCGTCAAAAACCTCATTACGGTCGTTGCTTCCGACTGAATTAACCTCGCCTCCTCTAACTTGTCCAACCCCTTCGTTACACCGCGCAACCATTTTTCCTTTCCCATGATTCTCTCTAATTCCCGCCCCATCATCAAATACCACACTTTTAGAACCGCCTTCATTATTCTCACGCGTCATCGTATAAAAATTTTCCTTTAGACCTCCATCTATACCGGCTACATTTACGGTCTGCTGTTCTGAACTACACATTACCTTGCTATCATCTCTTAAATAAACTTTGCACCGATTAAACTCACCTAAGAACGGTGGGAATTTGTAACTGGTTCGATTCTGAAGATTCAGATTAGACAGAACTCTAAGGCCGATCGTGAATTCTTCCTCCCCTATAGACATATCGATTTGTGCCGGAATAAAACCACTATCTTTTCCTCCAATTTTAATTTTTGCACTGAAAATCTGCTCAAAATTCAAAGTTTTATGATCAATTTCCACCAAGCCTCCACATTCGTATCCGATAGCTCTGAAAACTTCCATATTCCACCATTTCAGCGGCAAATCCGATATCTCAATCCATCCCCCTGTACATGATAACTTCTTCGTAGTTACGGCTTGTGCTTGGTCACCACTTTGCATTTTGAATGAGAGGCGACCATTAACTTCTAATATTCCTTTCTTTGCTAGATTTTCTGCTTCGCATTCATCATCACACCACAAAACTGCTTTATCTGGCTGAATAGGACTGAGTTTGTAACTCTTGTGACATTGTACATTAAGGACCATCTGAATATCCTTCCAACTATCCCAGAGGCTCTGCCGAGTACAGATAACTGCTTTTTTCCAGCCATACTTGCCCAATGATGATTCCTTCAGCCTAGCCCCCGTTGTTGACATTGCACTGCTCATCTTGAATTTTTGAATACTACTGTCGTTTACGAATATATCGTCTGCGTAATTGATCTTATTAATTTTTTCCGGCAGTTCCTTTACTACGACCTCAGCATATGTTCTACTACCCTCGTTTTCCTCTATCCTCTGTGGACTCTGTGGCTTATGGTCAATTAACTTCACCCATTGTCGGCTCCTTAGTATCTCTCTTGGCCTCCTTCCTGAGCCGAACAATAAATGATGCAATTCTTCACTAACTTTCAACCATCCCCTTCCTCCATCTCCAGCTGGAAAACTAACTGCACAATGCACTACTCCCTGGTGAAGTCTCGCCAAACTAATGAAGCTGCCATTACTATTATTGTATCGTTGCAACAAAAATAGTCCATAAGAGGCTTGGAACTTACTGAAAAATCTCTTGTTGTCGTATTGTTGCTCTGCTATCTTCAGATCATTAATCAACCAATTAATCCCCCCAAAATCAATACAAACCGAATACCTTTGTTTTCGAAATTCTTCAACAATTGTGGCCGTTGTTCCTCCATTATTAATCTTGAGAATGTAGGATTTAAACTCAAGTTTGAATCTTCGCTCCCTTCCCTTATAAATTGAGCTCTTTCTTTGTGACCCTTCATAAACCATCCTTATTCAAAACTCTTTTTCGCTGCCTCAGGACATAGGAATTGCAAGAGTGGTGTTATAGAAAGACATTATGGGCAGTCTATGGTACTTCTTATCCCCTTTCAACACAGAATACTGTTCCAATAATGATACATGTCCAAACAAACCACGGAACTGTTGTGAGAGTGACCGGACGACCGCCCTGAGAGTCGAGCGAAAAAATTCCGGCAAGCGACGCGCCCTCACGCGCCGGCGCGTGGCCTCGTTGACGGAAACCGTGGTGGCGCGTGAGCCTCACGCGCTTGTTATCTGACCACCGGATTCTGTAAAATGGCAGATCGGCGGCCAAGTAATGTATAAAGATCAGCATGACTTGAAAAGAAGTATAATAAAAGGAAATGACAAAATGAAATGTTAATAGGGCCTTGTTATGGAAAATAAGAAAACACAACAGAAGATGACATTGCTGAGATGATGATAGTAAAGGCAAATACAGTTCTTAGTTGCCCAGCTAGCAATTTGGCATTGCCTCAAGACTCTAACCTTCCTCCTTGCATGGAAGCCCACCACATAAAAGCATGATATCTTCTACTTTGAATACCATGAATATGTTGATGCTGGAAGCCCATAGTAATCCTAAGAACTTGATTCGTTCCCATAGCAATTTCTCTCTCTCTCTCTCTCTATATATATATATATATAATATACATATTTCTGACACACACTCTTTTGTCATTTTACACCTCCCTCTTTACATGTTCTAGGCTGAATGTGAAAGTTTCCAAAACGATTGCAGTCTTACAACTGACATTGAAAGCAACATATTATTGACGTTATAATCTTTTCTATTTTTGACAGATTAATTGATGAAGGAAAATTAATGGATGCTCTTGCACTTTCGGATCGCTGCTTACGTAATGGAGCCTCGGATCAATTACTCCAGTTACTCATTGAACGCGGGGAGGAAAATAATCCAGTTTCTGTACAATCTCATGGTTTTGCTGGTCACAGTATTTGGAGCAATAGTTGGCAGTATTGCATGCGGTTGAAGGATAAACAGTTGGCTGCGAAACTTGCCCTAAAGTACGTCACTAATACATGCCTTTTGTAGCCTTGTGAAAGTAGTTTTGTTATGGTGGAACAAACCTTTTTATTTTTCAGTTATTAGTTAGTAACTTGGATTTTCTTTTAAGTGATATAATATGCTCAATTTAAAAACCACATCTTTCAACATCTGGGGTTCTGGCCCTTTTTGATGTAGTAGTAGTTCTTGAAATCTGAAAAGGGGCAATTGGGTCATTTAGTAATGCTAGAAAGTTCAAAGGGTATTATGATCTTTTGAAATGATGCAGGAATTTCAAAAAAGTTATTAGTTTATTGGTTTTCTATCCCACATTTTCTTTTGCTATTATGATGTATTGAAAGTTTAAAGGGGCTGGTCACAAAAGTCTTCCTAGTTATTAAGTAGATTGTTTGGGTATATGCATTTAAGAAAGGGTTTGACTACTTACAAACTTTAAGAGTCAGTTTATTCTATGTATAAAAGCTCAATATGATGTACTTCTCAGGGGGACTTGTTTTTTATTAATAAATATTATCCATTGCCGGGAATGTTCCCCAACTATCAGCATTTTTTGGCTTCTCAGCTTTGCTCTCTGCATTGCAGCACTTTCTTGCTGCATCAGGATTTTTTTTATGGGATGGATTCAAGGTGCTTTTTATACAAATATTTCTACTCGGATCAACGGAAAAAAAGTAATCCTATAGATTTTTTAAATTCCCCACCGATAAATAATAACATAATGTCGGAATAATAAGGGAAACCTTCTGATGTGAAAAAGAGCACAAATAATAACAATTAATTACTTACAATTCGCTGATGATACAATTTTTTTTCTATCAAATGATGAGGAGAAATTGGCAAATCTTATGGGGATTTTGGACATTTTTGGGTCTGCTTTAGGCTTGAACATTAATCTTGACAAGAGTGTGATTGTTGGTATTAATGTGAGTGAAAACAAGGTATTTCATTTGGGGAGAAGCCTTGGCTGCGTGGTGGGTGAGTGGCCCTTATCGTATCTAGGGCTGCCATTTTGAGATAATCCTAGAAGAGTAGGTTTTTGGAGTCCCGTGATTGAAAAGGTGGGAAAACGGCTTGACGGATGATTTAAGGGTTGCTTATCTAGAGGTGGTAGATTAACATTGATACAATTAGTTCTTGAAAGTATTCCCATATATTACCTTTCTCTTTTCAAAATCCCCGTGGCAGTTGCTAAAGTACTTGAGAAAATGATGAACTTTCTTTGGGAAGGCTATGATAAAGAGAGGGCAGATCATTTGGTGAATTGGGAGGAGGTGTGTTTGAGCAAAAAAACAAGGAGGGTTGGGCATCGGCAACATTTTAAAAAGGAATGAAGCTCTTCTTGGCAAATGGATTTGGAGGTTCCCTATTGAACAAGATTCACTTTGGTGTGCAATTATCAGAAGTAAATATGGACTCCAAAAAAATGGTTAGGATTCTAATGTAGTGGTAAAAAGTTCGCATTGAAATCCTTGGAAAGCTATATCCGCGAATATTGAAAACTTTGTTAAATTCACTCGTCTCGAGGTGGGAAACGGAGAACGAATCAAATTCTGGTCTGATTTTTGGGTGAGGAATGAGTCTCTAGCCTCTTTATTTCGTCGCCTTCACAGATTATCAAGTCATCCCGATTCATTTATTGCTTCATGCCTGTCACGAGAAGCAGGATCTGCAGCAAATTGGAATCTCAATTTTCGGAGGAACTTCAATGACAGGGAGACTAACTATTTTTTAAGGCTTATAAATATGGTGGAGAGGGAATTTCCGGGTAGCCTTGAAGCAGATTGCAGAATTTGGGAGAGAATTCTGGGCTGTTTTCAACAAAGTCATACTTTGAGATTTTAACTTCCTCTTCCAATGACAGCTCCTTTGCAATTTATAATTCGATTTGGAAGGTGGGTATCCCTCCTAAGGTGAAAGTCCTCGCTTGGTTGGCTGCGTGGAGAAAAGTTAATACGTATGATATACTCCAAATTAAGAAGCCCTATATGGTTTTATCTCCGTCATAGTGTGTGATGTGCAAATGCAATGGCGAGTCGATTGATCATTTACTTGTTCACTGCCCTTTTATTTACTCTATTTGGAATAATCTTCGTAGAGAGTTGGGTATTATCTCCGTGTTTCTTAAGTCGTGGTTTGATCTTCTATTAATTGGATGGAGCTTTAGAGGCAACAAGAAGAAGACTAACATTTTATGGAGGTCATGCTTTATGGCTATTTTATGGTGTTTTTTTTTAAAGTCCTCTATGCCCAATCATGGGCACTAGAGTAATAGCATAAAAAACCAAAAAAGAATTACAAGAGAGGGGGATACAGTAAGGCCCTCCCCAAGACCCAAGAAACACAAAAGAAATATGCCTAAATTGCATAATGGACTAAGGGAAAAAACCAAAAAGTCCACAAGGCAATTCAAAAAATGAAGGCAAGGCCTAACAGGAGGCCAAAAAGAAAGAAAAGAGAGCCTAAACATGTGGCCAAAAAGCAGAAAAAAACAAGAAAATTAACAGCAAAACTGTGTAAAATACAAGGAAGAAGGGCAGCAGAAAACTGGCTATTTTATGGTGTGTTTGGGGGGAAAGAAATAGAAGAATGTTCGAAGGCAAATCAGAGCTCGTCGATGAAGTCTGGGAGTTTGTACGCATCTCTATGGGCCTATACGTCCAATTTGTTCAGTTCGTTATCTCTTGATGATCTTAGGAGGGATTGGTGTGCAGCTGTGGTTTGAAGGATTTGTCCGTAACTTGGGCCCGGGGTTTTTTGTGGGGAGTCATTTTGTTGTTTGTTTTTCTGCTTATTTCTTTATCTCCATGTTTAGTTATTGTTGGTTTTTTTGTGCTTTCTTTTTCTTTGGGGCTTTTGGTTGACTTCTTGTAAACCATCGGTCCCTCTTTGCTTGTATTGATTCTCTTTTCTCAATATAAGTCTCGTTTCTGATAAAAAAAAAATAACAATTAATTGATATAATAATTAATTTTACTCCTTGGAAGACTTGTTGACGAGACTCTTGTGGATGTGGGGATATCCCACAAATAATAATGACAAAAAAAAGACTTGTTGACGAAGAACTCGCAGTCTCATCAAAGGACCCATAGCTGGTGGTGGCGTTGTCAATTAATTGATATAACAACTAATTTTACTCCTCGGAAGACTTGTTGACGAGACACTTGTGGATGTGGGGATATCCCACAAATAATAACAAAAAAAAAAAACTTGTTGACAAAGAACTCGCACTCTCATCAAAGGAACCATAGCTGGTGGTGGTGTTATCCCCCTCATCCACACCTGTCTCATCAACAAGTCTTCCAAGAAGTAAAATTAACCATTATATCAATTAGTTGTTATTATTTGTGCTCTTTAATTGGGAAATTAAAGAGCAAAAGATCATCTCATTAATTGGGAAATTGCGTCTAAAGCAAAAGATAAAAGGGGGGGGGGGGGTTAGGTATTGGGAATTTGTTAAATCGAAATAGAGCTTTGCTAGGTAAATGGTTGTGGAGATTCCCACATTGCCAAGATTCCTTATGGTACTCCATCCTTAAAAGCAAATATGGATTAAGGGACAATGGGTGGGACTCCAAACTGGTTTGTAAAGGGTCTTATAGAAGTCCTTGTCAATTTGTTTCTCATGATCTTGAATCATTTTTGAATTACAATAGATTGGAAGTGGGTGAGGGAGTTATGATCAGATTTTGGGAGGACTAGTGGATAGGTGAGGTTGCTTTCCCTTGTTTGTTTTCTCGATTATATATACTTTCTTTGAATAAGGGAAAGTCCATCTCTTCTTTGACTTCTCTAAATTCGGATCAAATAGCGTTTTGGAATCTATCATTTTCTAGATCTTTCAACGGGAGGGCGTTCGAGGAGTTTGTTTCTATCAAAGCAGTAAGATTGTTTCTGGGTTGTAAGGATAAGAGAAGATTGCTACTAAATGGGGAAGGCTTCTCTAGCTCTTCTTTTTTCAAATCTCTCATCAATTCCCCATTGGATCGTTACTTCACTTCTTCTAAACTTATATGGGTTGCAGGTATTCCTTAAAAATTGCAAGTTTTCAGCTCACGGGAGGGTTAATACTTGTGATTTATTGCAAAAGAGAAGACCAAATTATTGTTTGTCCCCATCACGGTGTGTTTTATGCCAGCAAAATGAAGAAACATTGAGTCATATTCTGTTGCACTGTCCCTATTCCTATTTTATATGGGCAAAAGTGTGGGCTGAATTTGAGAATTTTCGAAGACAAAGAAGCGAATGAAGATGAGATATGGAGTAGAGTCAAGGCGATAGCATCACTATGGGCATATTTGTCCAATGCCTTCGGAGCGTATTCAATTACAAACATCTCACAGGACTGGGCAGCGGTTTTGGGATAGTTATTATTGTTACAGGGAACTTAGGAGTAGTTGTGTGTTGTGTGGCTTGATATTTTGATGTTCTTTTTGTGTTTTTGTCATGCTACTTTCAGTGGTCTCCTCGACCTCTGTTGACTGCTTTCTTTCTTGTATTGATTTTTCTCATCAATAGAAGTTTTCGTTTCTGATCAAAATAGTGTGGGCTGAATTCGGTCTCTGTTGGATTCTTCCAAAATCTGGGGCGAATGTTCTTCCTATGGGTGTTAACATTGATGGAGATATTCAAAAAAGCAGGGCCTTGTGGAGGTGCATCAAAGTGGCAGTTATGTGGATGATTTGGATTGATACGAATAATAGGATATTTGAAGGAAAGGAGGAAGAAAAGGAATGGCTATGGGAAAGAATCAGATTTGTGGCATTGCGATGGGCTTCAAATTCCAAATCGTTTAAGCATTGTGGGGTGGAATACATTAAACTGAATTTGAAGGCTATAATCCTTTGAGAAAAGTTATCATGTGCATCTTGTTTTATGAAGGTTTTGGTTGTGTTTGATTCATTTAACGCTTGTCTTTTGGTGTATGTACTGGTGGTGGACAGCTTGTCCCCCATCACTTTGTACTCATATTTTGAGAATTTATATAATTTTGTTTCCTATAAAAAAAATTGTGCACTTTTTCATCTCAGAGGGGTTCCTCTATTATTCCGACATTATGTTATTATTTACTGGTGGGGAATTTGAAAAATCTGCAGAATTACAATTTTTTTTTTTGTTGATTCGAGTTGAAGTATTTGAATTAAAAGCTCCTTGAATCCATCCCATAAAATAAAAAATAAAAATCCTGATGCAGCGAAAGCGCTGCAATTCAGAGAGAACAGCGGAGAAGCCTTCTGATAGCTGTGGAAAATTCTCATCAATTGATAATATTTCTTAATAAAAAACAAGTCCCCCTGAGAGGAAACTGATATTGAGCTTTTATAGATAGAATAAATCCGAAATTGATTGAAAAGACATTTTTTGGTCGTTTAGAGTTGGGTACTTTTTTGGCTTGGCAGTACCTTTTTTTTTTTTGTTTTTTTTGCTTTATTTGGTGAACCCCTGGTCCACCTTTTGTTGTAGCTTCTTGTTTCAGTTTTTAATACAAGTCTTTGTTTCTGATAAAAAATCAATTTCGGATATAAACATTAATTTATATTTTGATGTTTTATCCTTTCATTTATCTGTTTGACACTTCCAATTCATCTGTTTTATTCTTTTTACCCTTATTCTCCCCCTTCTATATTTTAGTTAATATATAATATGTGTAAACCTTCTTGTTTGAGGTGAGCTCATATCTCTTACTTTTTTTATGTGACATTTGCATATTATAGGAGAAAATATGCACGAGCAACTGAAAATTGATCGTAATTTTCAAATCTTTTATCTGTTCCCTAAATGTTGCATATTTCTGTTTCAGATATGTGCACAGATGGGAGCTGGATGCTGCTTTGGATGTTCTCACTATGTGCAATTGCCACATGCCTGAAAGCGATCCTCTTAAGAATGAGGTACCTAACGTAGTTTATTATTATTTTTTTTTCAAATATTAGTTTGAACTTCATTCAAACTGTTAAATATTTATTGGATCTTAGCTTCTTCATATTGCTGCAGAAATTATATTGGGCTTACCCTCACATTTAATGACAGAATGTTTGATCTCATTAGGTTTCTCAAATGAGGCAAGCTCTGCTGAGATACAATCATATTTTATGTGCAGACGAGCATTACAACAGCTGGCAAGAGGTTAGACGTGTTCTATTCATAGACTTGAGTAAAGTCAACAAATATTACTTAGAAGGTTCCGTTTCGTTCGTTCTTTAGAAGGTTTCTGGAATCCTAAATTCCTGCCATTCGAGATTCCAACATTTAGGAAAGGAGAATTCCCTTAATCAGTTAATATTTCTATGGAGAGGAAAGCTAAAGATTCCCGGAATCCTTTCATGTATGTGTTTTATTTTTCAAACAATTAACCCTATTTTTGACAAATAACTATTTATTTGTTTTCAATTTTGCATATAATAATGTAATATTTAGCAATATATTATACCACGATAAATAATTTTATATTTAATATTATATTTGCAAGTTGTTCTGTATTCAAGAAGAGGAGAGTTCTAGTCTTAACCAAACATTAGCAAGGAATCTCAAATTCCAGGAAAGGAGCTTTCCTGGAATAAAAAATGCCTACTCATTTCCTAAAGCTCTAAACTGAGCTCTCTGCATGAGAAGTCATTTTTAACTGGTTTTCCATTTGACTTCCATGGATTTGTCAGGTTGAAGCAGAGTGCAAGGAAGATCCTGAGGGTTTGGCCCTTAGATTAGCTGGAAAAGGAGCTGTTTCTGCTGCTTTAGAAGTAGCTGAAAGTGCAGGACTATCTATTGAATTGAGAAGAGAACTGCAGGGCCGTCAACTTGTGAAGCTTCTTACTGCAGATCCTTTAAATGGTGGGGGCCCAGCAGAAGCTTCACGTTTTCTATCTTCCCTACGAGACACTGATGATGCTCTGCCAGTTGCAATGGGTGCAATGCAGCTATTGCCCAACTTGCGTTCAAAGCAACTTCTTGTAAGTGATTCTATCAACAAGAACGTGATGCTTGTGCCTTTGTTGTCCACCCCTCACCCCACACCCCCGGTCCTGGTTCTTAATGTGAACTTAGACTTGATCCATGTTTTCATACTCATTAGACTTTGCCACCTAAGCATAGCAATTATATCAAATCATCAATTGAATTCCCTGCATGCAGGGGCAAAGTCTAAGGGTGCGTTTGATTAAAAAAAAATAGTAGGAGGAAAATGATTGAAAACACTACAATTATTATGAGAAATTGGAAAAAGAGGGGTGATTTGGTGAAATGTTCTATTTTGGATTTTCCTTGGAATATCTTTGGGTGGAGGAAGAAGTTTTTTCATGGAAAATAAGAAAAAGATAGAGAACATCTCACAAAATCATGTATATTTTTACCAACTTTTCTTAAAAATTAGTAGTCTTTAAAATAATTTTCCAACTTTTTTTCAAACGGACCCTCATGGTTATGAAAACAAGGCAGTAAACTATATTTTTGCTCATAAAATAGGGGGCAAAGTAAAAAAACCCTTTATTTTATGTTTCTAACCCTATTTTGAATTTACAATTAGTGACTTGTTTA
Organism: Lonicera japonica; assembly: GCA_021464415.1. Taxonomy (NCBI): domain Eukaryota; kingdom Viridiplantae; phylum Streptophyta; class Magnoliopsida; order Dipsacales; family Caprifoliaceae; genus Lonicera; species Lonicera japonica. The sequence continues at coordinate 53,086,082 of CM038470.1, forward strand.
TGTTTCAATGAAAGGTTCACTTTTTCTTGAAGAGAAGAGATGGAAACTTGTCAGAAGTTGAGGTTTCGAGGCTTAATTCATGGGCATTAGGTCTTCGTGTATTAGCTGCCTTGCCTTTGCCATGGCAACAGAGGTGCTCTTCCCTGCACGAGCACCCTCATTTGATTCTCGAAGTTCTTGTGATGCGAAAACAACTGCAATCTGCATCTCTGGTATTTTGGTTTCAACTAACAGCAACACAATGCGAACTTTATCTTTAAATGCAGATTATTAATTCGTCTTTTTTTTTTTTGCAGATACTTAAGGAATTTCCCTCACTGAGAGAAAACAGCAGAATTCTTGCATATGCTGCCAAAGCCATAGCTGTCAGTATCAGTTCCCCTTCCCGAGAACATCGGATATCAGTTTCAGGTCTGTTGAGAATATATGTATGTATATATATATATGTATGTAGAGATAGAGGGGGGAGACCGAGAATAAGAAAATATTGTTGCATATGTCAAACTACAATTGAATTTATAGCCAAGCCAAAGGGCTATAATATGGTAAGAATCTATGATTGATTTAACTAGATCAATCAAGGATTTTACCAAATCTAAACTTACCAAGTAAACAAATTGCTAAAATTTTTCAAATAATCTTCATCAGGTCCAAGAGCAAAGCAGAAAGCAAGAGGTGGCACTCCTGCAAAGTCATCGTTTACTAACAGCCTAAATAACTTGCAAAAGGAGGCCCGTAGAGCATTTTCGTGGACTCCACGTAATTCTGGTGATAAAACAGCTCCAAAAGATGTTTATAGGAAAAGAAAGAGCTCTGGATTACCCCAATCTGAAAGAGTTGCTTGGGAGGCAATGACTGGTATTCAAGAAGACCGTGTTTCGTTGTACTCTGCTGACGGGCAAGAACGACTTCCTTCTGTTTCTATATCTGAGGAGTGGATGCTCACCGGCGATCCAAATAAGGATGAAGCTGTTCGATCTTCTCATCGATATGAAAGTGCCCCCGACATCATTCTCTTTAAGGTAAATTTAAACTTAGTTAAGGACTAGTAAGTTATAAAGAAATGTAAATGAGCTACACAAAGAGTGGTATGTCCCTCCTCTATCAGCTGTCCCTTTAAAGGGACTTTAACCTGCCCCTCGCAGGGTTTGAAATTGGCTCCTTCTGTGAAAAGTCGGTTTGATAGTGAAAAAAAAAAAAAAAATGTGATATAAACTGGTTTGATCACACCTTGCTCTAGCTTTTGACACATTAGCTAGTCCCTGCTCTCATGTTCCTCTCGAGCTGTTTGAAGGGATGCTCTGATTCGTCTAAATGAGATTAGAAATGTGCAGTGTTTAGAGTTCAGAATTAAAATGTTCTCCCCTGGTCTTTGAGCGTCTACCGATTGCATTTGTGTCTAAGTGAACGTCGTTGGGTCGGTGCGTGCAAGACTGAGACTGCGCGAGATTGGCGTTAATGTGTATATGTTTAAGGACTCCCTCCCTCCTTGTATATGTACATATGATCTGTTACGATCATTCAATATCTATATTCCAATATGATCCTATCATATAAATTCTGGTTCAAACATCAATGGAAGGACTTAATATCTTCCACAAAAAGCATTTGATGCAGCGAGATAGTGATTTTTTCTCATCACTTTCCGCCTGTTGCTACATTTGTTTGAACTTTGAACAATGTCATCTTCGTACGAGCTTGCAGTTTGAGCAAAAAATCAGTAGTAGTCAAGATTGCAGTTTACTTACTATGCTCTGCAATATGCACTGGCAACTTTCTGAAGGATCTCATTTGTTTTAATAGGCACTGCTTTCATTGTGTTCGGATGAGAGTGTATCAGCTAAAGGTGCTCTAGACTTGTGCATCAATCAGATGAAAAACGTGTTAAGCTCCCAACAGTTGCCTGAAAATGCCTCAATGGAGACTATTGGTCGAGCATATCGCGCCACAGAGACATTTGTTCAGGTATGCCCTCAGTCCTTGTTTGGAAATTATGAATTATGTACAGTCCACAGAGGGATTCATAGATAATGTAGAACCTGGTTATTTACCATTAAAATTAACATGGTTGAATATGCCAGAACCTGGTTATTTACCATTAAAATTAACTTGGTTGAATATGCCAGACCCTTGCTGATGCAGAACATGACAAGAAATTTTTAATTATATTTTATGTTTATGTATTTGTATCTAAGGACAATTGTGTTGTAATTATCTTAAGTAAGGATAATTAGGATATTAGGATATTTATGGTATACAATTAGGATTATATTGGGTATTTGTCTTATTAAGGGCATTATGGTAGTTTATATTGGGCAAGACTACTAGCACTCCAACTCTCCGAGTGAGTCCTCTACCACTCCAATATGATCTTTAGACATTTGTCTTGAATTTTGAGGGACACTTTGTTTATATTTGTGATGAATTGTGGAGTTGTAGAGGACTCGCTTCAAGTGTGAATAGCCATACTCTTTTATATTAGATTAGGGTTTTCATCGTAGGTTATAAATACAGTTGTAATGATTGTTACTATTTAGAGTTGAATTATGATTTGATTAAGCCTGTGTGCTTAGGGCTTGTGAGCCATTGCCTGAGGGCATCTCCTTCCCCTTCTCTCTTCTTACATTCTTCTTCTATAATGTTCTGCATCACTTGGTCCATTATTTAGGAGGTGGTAGGGTCAACGCATGCTTCTCTTGTTTCAGTAGGTACGAGTGTTTGTTTATAAAATTGAATAACGAAGGTCATTTTTGACATTCTTGGTGTACACTATATTTAACTACCAACTCCTCTCGCCATTAATATAGAACAGAAGATTTTTGTAATGGCTTACTGACTTCCTTTTTTTTTTTTTTGTTAAGAAACAAGATATTATTGCTACAAAAGCAAGAGAATGTACAAAGTAGAGCAGGAAAACTCAATGGATGAGGAATCCATTGAGACTAGATCATCTACTGACTGCTAAAAAACCACAAAAACAACGGACCCTAGGCACAAATAAAACATCGAAGACAAAAAGCTATCACAATCCAGACCAGACAAGAAACAATCAACAGGGTTAAGAATATTCAAGTCTCTAGCCCATAGCCCAACTAGGAAAATACAATGACTCAACACTTTGTCCGGGGAGCTATATCTATCATCAAACACTCTTTTGTTTCTCTCTAGCCAGACTGTCCATGCTACTGCCATCAATAAAAGCCTCCAAATGCACTTCAATCTTCTACCAGATTGCTTGAAAGACCATTTAATACCCACAATGTCGGCCCATTTCCGAGGAAGAGCACCCACTAAACCAAACAAACTAAACAATCTACTCCACAGAACTTGAGTAAATTTGCAATGGAGCAAAATATGATTAATGTCCTCTCCATAATTCTTACAAAGAACACATCAACAGGGGGATAAACACAGATAAGGCCTCCACTTTTGGAGTAAGTCACATGTGTTCACTCTACCCAATAATGCAAGCCAAGCGAACACCTTAATCTTGGATGGGACTCCACGCTTCCAGATGAAGTTAAATTGTGGGAAAGGGACACTATCATGCGGACTTGAAAGGAAGTCAAAGAAAGATTTACATGAAAATTCCCTAGAATGATGAGCGGTCCAGACCCTTTTGTCCGACATATTTTGGTTGAGACTAACGTCATGTAAAAGGTGAAGTAAAGATAAATATTCCGAAAACTCCCTATCATTGAAGTTTCTAAAAAAGCTAAGATCCTAGGAGAATACAGTGGCCGAAGACCAAGAAACAACGGAATGGATTGTCATGTTGCTGTTATTTGAGAGGTGGAAAATTCTGGGGAAAGACACTTTCAAAGGACAAGCCCCAACCCATGTGTCTTCCCAAAATCGAATTGAATCTCCTTTCCCCACCACGAGCCTAATGTTGCACAAAAGAATTCCATACTTTTGCAATTGATCTCCAAGGAGAACGGAGAGTGCATTTGACATCAATGTTAGCATCCCACCCGTTACCGTGGAGACCATATTTACTCTCAATAATTTTGTGCTAGAGTGATTCTTTTTCACGTGGAAATCTCCATGGCCATTTTCCAAGTAGAGCCTCATTTCTTTTCAACGATTCCCACCCCCAAACCCCCGTTGTTTTTTGATTTGGAAACCACATCTCCACTCATCAAGTAACTCCCTTTCCCCTCTCCCTTTTCTTCCCAAAAAAAGTTTCTCATTAACTTTTCTATAATTAATGCTGGTTTGTTTGGGATTCTAAATAGAGAGAAAATAAATTGGAATGCTACCTAGAACTGATTGTAACAAAACCAACTTGCCCTCCGTAGATAGGCACCCTTTGTGCCAACCTTCCACTCTTTTAGTTACTCTCTCAATCACAGGATTCTAAAAGGAAATACTAGACGGATTACCACCCAATGGGAGCCCGAGATAGTTAATAGGCCAAGAGCCACAACTACATCCCAACTGAAATGCAATATTCGTTAATCTATCTTTTTCAATATTTAATCCGACAACTAAACTCTTATCTATGTTAACTTTCAGCCCCGAAACTAACGAGAATAACTTGATGACCTCAACCAGATTTTTGATGCAATTATCATTGTTGGAAACAAAGAAAATGCTATCTTCCACAAATTGCAAATGTGAAATTCTCACTTTTTTCCTTACCAATCTCAAAACCTTCAATCAAATTACTATCGGAAGCTCTCTTCATCAACCAACTAAGAATATCAGCCACTATAATAAACAAAAACAGAGACAAAGGATCTCCTTGCCTAACTCCTCTTGAAGCACCAAAAAGACCTCTAGGTTTTCCATTGATAATGACCGGAAAATTAACCAATCAGATACATCCTTTTACCCAAGATCTCCACTTGTTACCAAATCCTTTGTTTTTCCAAAACAAAATCCAAAAATTCCCAACTAATATGGTCATATGCTTTTTCAAAATCAATCTTGAGCACAATACCTTCCTTCTTCTTTGCCCTAAACACCTCAACCACATCATTTGCAATCAAAACGATATCTAATATTTGTCTACCCTTGAACTAACGCACCTTGGGATAAGTCTATCGTCTCCCCTAACGCTCTTTTGAGTCTCAAAGACAGAACTTTAGCCAAAACCTTGTATAAAGTAGTAACAAGGCTGATTGGAAGAAAATCCTTAATGGATATGGATTTCAACTTTTTTGGAATTAGGAAAATAAAAGTGGCATTCGTTCTAGCATTAACAACCCCAGTCTCAAAAAATTCCTGGAATACCCCCATGCTATCATTCTTAATAACTTCCCACCCTTCTTGCAACACGGCCATTGAAAATCCATTAGGTCCCGGTGCTTTGTCACCATCACATTCAAAGAGGGCTTTTTTTAACTTCATCCTCCTCAAAAGGTTTTTCCAAAAGTTCATTTGTCTCCCTACGTATACACGCCAAATCCAATCCTTCAACCCCAAATTTACTATCTTCCTTGCCATTAGATAACTTTTCGAAGAAATTCAAGATTTCTTTCTCAATTTCCTCTTCTAATTCCAACACCCTCCCGCTTGAACTTTCAATTTTATTAATCAATTTATTTGTTTTTTTACTCCTTGCCATCCGATGGAATAATTTAGTATTATTATCCCATTCAATAACTCCTTTCAGCTTCGACTTTTGGTTCCATGAGATTTCCTCCTTCACGATTGCCTCCTCCAACTTCTTCCTCAATTCTCCTCTTTCTAATCTCCCTTCTTCATCTAGGCTATCACTAACTTCTTTTTCATTTGACATCCTTATCCGATTGAGAATTGCGCTCTTCTCTAATCTAATATCCCCAAATGTCTCTTTGTACCACTTTTTGATCTCTCTTTTAACCTCCTCTAATTTGCCCATAAACTTGAACCCCTCCCAACCTTGTTGGTTGCACTTCTTCCACCATTTCCGAAAATTTTCCTTAAATTGTTTATCCGTTAATCACATATTTTCAAACCTGAAAGGTGTCGGACCCCATTTGAATTTTTTTTTGATAAGAAACAGAAATTTTATTGCCACTAACAAGAGAAAACATTCCAGAAGCTGCAACAAAACAAACAGACTAGTGGAAGAGAATTCCACTAGACGAACAACAACCCTACCTACAAGAAAGGAGCACTCTACACACTACACAAGAGACACACTTAGCAACATAAAAAACTAGCACAATCAATATTGAGCAGAAAACATTCTGAAATATCAAAGGCTCTAGACACCCTGGCCCACAATCCTGGGCAATGATTGTACTTTGAATTTATTAGTATCAAGAATGATTGGGCAATTCTTATTACTCCTTTCATAAAGAAATTGAGGCTCTTCACAATAAACTTCCCCAACTTCAGATCTTTAATCTCCTCACGGTTAGAATTCATCTTATTATTTATACCCAAAAACAGCCCCAAAGAACTAACTCCAGTAGGCCCATTACATGTGAGGCTTTGATGTAATTTCAAAAATATGTCTTTGACTTTGACTAAGCCGCAGACTGAAGGCAGTACTTTTTTCCCCGAACATGAAATTACGGCCCTGTTACCAGCTTCATTATTATCACGCATTTCCATATTATCATTACTACTTTTGCAGCCATCACCGTTATCCCTATCCCACCTTTGAGATTCATCTTGTCTTTGAACCATATCTACTTCCTTTTCTATCCCTTCATTCTCTCCATCCAAATCAATCGTGCACTGGTCAAAATCATCTAACTCCGGCTGCATATTTACCTTCTTCCTTTGTGACATTAGTCCTGAACTAGCCTTTAATTTAATTGTGAATCTCTCCTCGCCAATCGCCATGTCAATTTCTGCCGGGATGAATCCACTATCCTTTCCTTTCACCTTAATCTTTGCCACAAAGATCTGTGACATAGATTCCGTTCTCTGATCAATCTCCAAAAGCCCTCCACACTTTTCTCCAAAAGCTTCGAAGATGTCTTTCGTCCACCATTGTAATGGGAGCAATGTTCTAAAAATCGTGAATCGGAAATTGATCGGCAAGGTGGGGAGTAGGGATTTTTCATTTTATCGGGGATAAATCGGAAAAAATCGGATATGCACTGTTCACAATATAAATAATATATTATATAACAATAATACAATATGCTAAACAAAACATAATTATAGAGGTAGCAAAATAGATATTAATAGATTAAGGTGTAAAGTGTTAAATGAAAATAATTAAGGGGGTGTTTTGTAATTTGTTAAAATAAAATAACAAAGGAAAAAATCTATTGTGCTCAGTCGGTGATTCTTGTTCCCTTCTCTCTCTCTCTCTCTATTTCTATCTCTTCGTTCCCTCCTCTATTTTGACTCTTCGTTCAATGATTTCACTCTCTCTCTCTTTCTATCTCTTCGTTCCCCCCTCTCTCTTCTATTCTTCGCTTGTTGTGTCCTTGATTCCTTGTCGAAACAGAGCAGCAGAGAGACTGAGAGGAACGGCTGGGAAAGAGGGGCGTAACAGAGCAGCAGAGAGACAGAGAGGAACGGCAGTCAAGAGTGGGAAAGAGAGACGAGGTCGAGTGGGAGAGAACGGCGAGGTCGATTTGTTGGAGAGAAAACGATTAGGGTTCAGGTAAGAAAACAACGTCGTTTACTTTGGGAACGTTAAAAAAAATCAATTTATCGCCGATTACGATCTATCGCGATAAATCGGAGATAAATTGCCGATAAATTTCCGATTTCTCCATTGCCGATATTTCCAGCCGATCATGGATAATCCTATCGGTGCTGTGCCGATTCCCGATAAATCGCCGATTTATCGCCGATAAAATCCGATTTTTAGAACACTGAATGGGAGATCTTCTATTTCAACCCATCCTCCTGTAAAAGAGATTTTTTTATTTAGTGATGCGTCTTCTTGATACCACCCCTGTAACTTTATCGTAAATGGGCCTTCAATAAACAGGATTCTTTTTCTTGCAAAAACTTCAGCTTCCTCAGAAGGCTGCCTGGTCTGGCTGGAAAGGCTTAAAGAGAAATTTTTTCTTATACATTTTGGCTTTCTGGAACTTAGGGCCAGAGCTTATATTTATATATAAAAATTAGGGTTAAAATTAGGAAGCAAAATAATAAAAACATGAAAAGGGACATAGTAGCTTTTTGTGATCAAATCCTAGTTAAAGACTAACTCTATAAGATCCCTTACATGTGGGAAGTACAAAAGACTCCTAATAGCCTAATAATAATAAATAAATTATGATTCTCCAACAAGAATAATAAATATTTGTGCTACATGTACAGGGACTTCTTTTTGCAAAATCCCAGCTTAGAAAACTATCTGGGGGTAGTGACCTATCTAGTAATTCTGAAAGAAGTAGGGAAGCTGATGATGCATCCTCTGATGCTGGCAGCTCTAGTGTCGGTAGTCAATCTACAGATGAGATCTCTGAGGTTTTATCACAAGCTGACTTGTGGCTTGGACGGGCTGAACTTCTGCAAAGCCTTCTTGGATCAGGTATTGCTGCCTCCCTCGATGATATTGCTGATAAGGATTCTTCTTCACATTTGCGAGACCGATTGATTCTGGAGGAAAGATATAGCATGGCAGTATATACTTGCAAGAAGTGTAAGGTATATATATACACTCACACATACAATACGAATATTTTCTTGTATTTAGTTGGGCTTTTTTGACTTTACCCCCTGTTCAAATTGAAATTAGACTTAGCCCCCTTTAATCATTAGACTTTGCGTAAAATTGTTTTTTTTTGTTTTTCACATAGGGAGTAATTAAAAAGAGATAAATGACAGTGATCTCTCCTAAGTTATTTATTTATGGGGATCTGCCCTATGTTTGGCGGGCTAATGTCTACTTTTCTAACATAATCCTTTGACTTAACCCGCTGTTTTTACTAAATTTGTTGAGATTTTGCCGCACGCAGGGCGTTGTCTAATGATTATAGAAATTTGGGGTAAGTCTAACTTCGCATTATTAATTGGGGCCAAAGTGAAAAAAGCCCTACTTAGTTTCTGTCTAGGCTTCCTTTTAATAGTTATGATTGTTTCTTGCTTCACTCAGATTGATGTCTTCCCTGTGTGGAATGCATGGGGACATGCTTTGATTCGGATGGAGCATTATGCACAAGCTCGTGTAAAATTTAAGTATGTCTAGTTCATACCCCTCTAATTTAAATGCGTATAAGAATATGTTAGCTGATCAGACCATTAATAAGGTCCCATGATCAGTAGCTGTCATTAATTTTATTACCAGGCTTCTTAAAATCTGTACTTGTTTTAGTTTCTTTTTAAAATTCTTCTCTTATTCAATTTCTGCTCTTTTCTTTTGGAGCAATTCTTCTATTCTTGTTCTTGGCTAAACAATCAATTTGTTGTTAGGGCAGATCTCTTAATAGCTTAAATGTATCACTCTCTCTCGGGTTTCCTGATTTAGAGTTGCATATGATTACTAGTGTATGTATTATATATTTATTGTTTGCAAATGGTGCTCTATTAATTTTCTCTTTTTTGTTTCGTTTAATACAATTTGGGTGGTATATAGGCAAGCTCTTCAGTTGCACAAGGGTGACCCTGCTCCTGTGGTTGTGGAGATCATTAATACAATTGAAGGAGGCCCACCTGCTGATGTGTCATCTGTTCGTTCCATGTAAGACTGTCATTTGGGAATTTTAGTTATGTATTTATTTGGTGGGTGAATTTAAACTGTTTTGGAAGGACTCAAATCTGTAGATGAAATTGTTACAAATGATTTTCTGCCCTTTGTATTCAAGAAAATATAACAGAGTTAGGAAAATTTTGTCAAGCTTTGCTGATAACGTTTGGGAATTTTAGTTACGTATTTATATGATATATATATTTTCAAAAAGGGAAGGTCCAAGTCTCTTCCCTTTATTACACAACAAAGAACCCCCCCCTTATCACACTTATCCCACCCAAAGTGTGACTTGAACCCAAGATCTCCTAGATCCAGGTGGGCGCCCATACACTTGGCGATCTACTCGCACAGCTTTGCTGATATTGTTCTGGGTTATTATATTACAAATTGAAAGAGTAAAGTTTCGAATGAACTCTATTTGTATTTAAAATGGTGTAGTTGTTGGCGTATCACTGGTAATACTACCATTAGCAATCATATAGGAGAGTATTATAGAATTTAGAGAGAACTATTATTCTTATTCCATAATCCTAAAGAATGAAAACAATACACCTTAAATAGACAATAAACACACCTCCTAATTAATCTAGAGTCCCTATCAAGGTGGGCTTCTACCCACAAATAAAATAACATAAATAAATAAAATAAATAATACTGAATTATCAATACTCCCCCTCAAGTTGGTGCGAAGATATCCGTCATGCCCAACTTGCTCACTTGAAATTCGAACGGTTGCCTTAACAGGCCCTTGGTCAAAATATCTGCAACTTGTTGATTAGATGGAACAAAGGGAGTACATATAATTCCACCTTCTACTTTCTCTTTGATGAAGTGCCTATCAATCTCAACATGTTTTGTCCTATCATGTAAGACCGGATTGTGAGCAATACTGATAGCAGCCTTGTTATCGCAGTATAGCTTCATCGGGAGACTTATTGGCCTTTTGAGCTCCTCTAAGGCCCTTTGTAGCCAAAGAACCTCATATACTCCTTGCGCCATTGATCTAAACTCAGCTTCAGCACTGCTTCTAGCAACAACACTTTGCTTCTTGCTTCTCCATGTAACCAAGTTGCTCCAAAGAAAAGTACAGTAGCCAGACGTGGACCGTCTATCGGTAACCGAGCCAGCCCAATCAGCATCGGTATACACCTCTATCCCTCTTCTATCGTTCTTCCTGAAGAACAAACCTTTCCCTGTGGAGCCTTTGAGGTAACGAAGAATACGGTACACAGCCTCTAGATGCTCTTCACATGGCGAGTGCATGAACTGACTAACCATGCTCATAGCGAAAGCAATGTCAGGGCGCGTATGAGACAAGTAGATTAGTTTCCCGACTAACCTTTGGTATCTCCCTGTTTCGACTGGGACACCATCTTTAACATCTCCTAACTTGGTACCCAATTCTATGGGAGTATCCGATGGCTTACGCCCACTCATCCCAGTTTCTGACAGCAAATCCAAAATATATTTCCGTTTTGATACGACAATACCACTTTTTGAATGGGCCACCTCCATTCCTAGGAAGTATCGTAGGTCACCAAGATCCTTAATCTCAAATTCTCTAAAAAGATTTCGCTTCAGTCGATTCATTTCTTCAACATCATCCCCTGTCAAAATCATATCATCCACATAAACAATGAGAACAGAAAGTTCGTTTTTTGTGGACGTCTTTGTGAAGAGTGTATGATCAGACTACCCTTGATTATATCCTTGACCTTTGAGGAACTTTGTTAATCTTTCGAACCACGCTCTAGGGGATTGTTTAAGGCCATACAAAGACCTCTTTAGCTTGCAGATTTTTGTCCCAAATTCCTCAGTAAAACCAGGTGGAGGTTCCATATAGACTTCCTCTTCTAGGTTTCCATTCAAGAAGGCATTCTTCACATCTAACTGATTTAGAGGCCAGTCCAAGTTAGCTGCAACTGATAAGAGAACCCGAACTGTATTTAGTTTTGCCACGGGAGAAAATGTTTCGGAGTAGTCAACTCCATACGTTTGAGTGAAGCCTTTAGCCACCAGACGAGCCTTGTACCGTTCCACTGACCCATCTGAGTTATACTTCATAGTGAATACCCATTTACAACCAACAATTGTCTTTCCTTCTGGAAGCTTTACTTTCTCCCAAGTAGCATTCTTCTCCAGCGCTCTCATCTCCTCATACACCGCTTCTCTCCACTCCGGAACATTTAGAGCATCCTGAACATTGTTAGGAATAACCCTATTCGACACACGAGAGATAAACGCAGAATAGGAGGGTGAGATATTTTTATATGACACGAAGTTCGAAATGGGATATTTGGGAGATTTCGTACACGCTCTGACTCCTTTTCTAAGAGCAATAGGGAGATCAAGTTGATCAGACTGAGTTGACTCGGTATTATTTTGAGAACTACCTTCAGGTATCTCGGAAGAGTCATCGTGAGTATTATGATTCATCTCCAGGTTGGATTCTCGGGGTTGCTGAGGGATGGTTTCTTTCCTTCCTTGTTCTGAAATTTTTCTAGAATAAACAAGACCTTTATACCGTTTTGCACACATCTCTGGTCCATCGGTAGTAATCAGATTTTGGGATGACACTAGCCCTGGTTGTTCACCATTACCAACACCAGTATCTTTTATATTTAATTCATTTATTTTCCCAGATTGTGTGTTAAAATCATTAGGTGCTTGTTCATACAAAACATCAACTACCGAATTATCGAAGCCACAACCACCATCTTCACTCGTGCTCTCCCCCTGAAGATGAGAGTCGGTGTAATAGGATTGTCCCTCAAAGAAGGTGACATCCATAGAAATGTACAATTTTTTGGAAATGGGGTCAGAACATTTGTACCCTTTTTGATTTGTAGGATAGCCTACAAAAATACATTTGTGTGCCTTTGGATCAAGTTTAGAATATTTTGGGTCATGATTATGAACAAAGGCAACACTGCCAAATATTTTCAAGGGGATATCCCCTAATAGTCGAGTGTTGGGAAATATGTCAGAAAGCAATTTGATGGGGGCCTTAAAATTCAAAGTTCGTGTTGGAAGCTGGTTAATAAGATAAGTAGCAGTCAAAATAGCATCTCCCCAAAGGTATTTTGGAATTTTAGTTTGAAAAATTAAAGCCCGAGCAACTTCAAGTAGATGTCTATTTTTCCTTTCGGCAACTACATTCTGTTGAGGAGTATAAGTACAAGAACTTTGATGAATTATCCCATTTGTGACGAAAAAATCACCTAACATCTTATTAAAAAATTACTTCCCATTATCACTCCGAAAAATTTTAATTTTAGTTTGAAACTGTGTGTGTATCATGGTGTAAAAATTTTGAAACACACTCCCAACTTCTGATTTTTCTTTTAAGAGAAAGACCCAACATACTCTAGTGTGGTCATCAATGAAAGTCACAAACCAACGTTTGCCAGACCAAGTGGGCACTCTAGAGGGACCCCAAACATCACTATGAATCAAGGTGAATGGTTTTGATTTCTTATATGGTTGAGACGGAAAAACCGTTCGTTGATGTTTTGCTAATTCACAAGATTCACATCGAAATTTAAGCAATTTTTTATTCATTAATAACTTGGGAAACAAATGCTTTAAATATTGAAAGTTTGGATGTCCTAACCTATAATGCCATAGCAAAATCTGACTATCACTAGAAACAGAAATAGAATTAAAACAAGTCTGCCGGTCTTGCCTTCTAGAGGTAGACCCATTATTGAAGAAGTAGAGACCCCCATCCTGTTTAGCAACCCCAATCGTCATCCCTGAATTTGAATCCTGAAATTCACAATGAGAAGACCAAAAGTTAACTTGACAATTGAGATCAAGAGCTAATTTGCTGACAAAGATGAGATTATACGATAAATTAGGGACATGTAAGACATCTTTAAGAGTGAGAGACTGGGAGACGATTATGGTTCCTTTGCCGGCAACTGCAGTGAAAGAACCATCAGCAATTTTAACCTTTTGATTCCCTGCACATGGAGTATATGACGAAAAAAATTCCGAGATATCGGTCATCTGGTCAGTGGCCCCTGAATCTAATATCTAGTTGCTATGGGATTTGGTACAGGCAATTGTAGCTGTAAACTTATTATCTGACTGAGCTATGGAACATGTGGAGTCAGAGTGTCCTAAGGAATGAGCTTGAACCATTTTACACAGATGTTCAAATTGTTCCTTTGTGAATGGAAGTGGTTCTGAGGAAGATGGTTGCGCTGAATCTGCATTGCTTGCTTGGAATGCTTGTGTTCCTCCCCTCGTTTTGTTATCACGCTTCTTCCAATTTGCTGGTTTACCATGAAGCTTCCAGCAATTATCCCTAGTATGACCTGACCACTTGCAATGATCACACCACAATTTCTGCTTTCCTCCCTGCTTATCACTGTCTACGGCTTTATCAAGGGCTATCAGTGTAGAGCCCTCCCCATCTGTACGGGGTTTCCGTTCGTCTTTCAACATCACAGATCGGCGAGCTTCTTTTCTTCGTACCTCTGAAAACACCTCTCTGATAATGGGCAAAGGTATTCTGCTTAAAATACGACCCCGAACTTCGTCTAGGTCCTTGTTTAGTCCAGCCAAGAAGACAAACACCCGACCTCGCTCAACCTTCTTCTTGTAACGAGCACTATCATTCGAGTTTTCCCACTCTTCAGTTTCAAACAAATCCAACTCTTGCTATATGGCCATCATGTCATGGTAGTAGGCTGTAACCCCACGATCTCCTTGTTGCATCTTCCACAACTGGTTATTGAGTTCGAACATTTGTGAATAGTTGTCTAGATCCGAATACGTTTCCTTAACCGCGTGCCAGATATCTCGAGCGGTCGGCAAGAACATATAGGGTTTACCCAGTCCAGCCTCCATGGAATTTATCAACCATGAGGTAACCATCGAATTCTCCTCGCGCCATGACTTAAAGCCCGGGTCGGAAGATGGGGGTGGTACCACCTCACCATTCACATAACCTAATTTCCTTTTGCCGTCAATAAACAACCGCACTGACTGTGCCCATTCGAGGTAATTTCTCCCATTCAACTTGTGACTGATGTTCGCCACCGGGTTTTCACTCACAGAATAGATAGAGGCAAACTGCGATATAGGATCCGAAAACGTAGAAGATGGGCTTGTAGTAGAACCACTAGCCGAATCTGTGAGACCCGGAGTAGTAGCACCTACCATAGCAAGTTTATAATTCATAGAGCACGAGGATTAGCCCAAAACAAATCTGATCCCAGCAGTGATTAGCCCTAAACAGATCTGATCCCAGCAGCCACACCACTCAAAAAAACAGTTTAACTTAACTAACACCACGTTAAACTAAAACTGAGATAAACTAACCACGCTAAATACGAACCCGATCGACTCAACTAGGGCTGGAACAGGTCCGGAACAGTAAGACGAAATCGAGTGGAAAGTTTGGCGGTGATCGGAGTAGCGACGCGCGTTCACGCGCGGCTACAGTGGAGGCGCGTGAGGCCCAAGCGCAGGGAGCAGGTGGCGCGTGTAGGCGCGTGAAGGGCCGGTTCCCGGTGATTTTTCCGGCGTGAGATCGTCTGAAGATTCCGAGTGCCTCTGTGTGGGTGGTGTGATTAAAATACGATACACGTATCCAGATTTTGAGAATACACTGTGTGGCTAGGGTTTGTTTGACGTTATAGTTTGTTGGCGGCTAGGGTTTTGGCCGGAATAAACTGCCTATGCAGTTCCTAACCTACCTCTAATACCATATAGAATTTAGAGAGAACTATTATTCTTATTCCATAATCCTAAAGAATGAAAACAATACACCTTAAATAGAAAATAAACACACCTCCTAATTAATCTAGAGTCCCTATCAAGGTGGTCTTCTACCCACAAATAAAATAACATAAATAAATAAAATAAATAATTATGAATTATCAATAAGTATGATATACATTGTTGCCCCCTACCTAACAGTTTAAGCTTTGGGAGAGATAGTTTCTAACAAATCAAATGTTATCATTCTGATAAATATAATGTTGTCATTAATAAAGTTTTATGTGATTGTAAATTATAATGGTATTTTTTCCCCCAACTTGATCTTTTAAAGCACACAACAAACATTTTTGGCTCACAAAATTTTACTTCGGCTGGAGTACTTGAAGCTAGTTACAATTTGTCTTTTCTGGCATTTGTGGGTCACTTGATGACAGTTTGATTTTATATTTAGTGATTCATTAAGTAGTAAGTATTTTTAAATCAGTTAGTAGTCACATGATGTGGTTAATGTTCTTATCCTTTATGTAAGAGATTGTGTGTGTTCAACTTTTAACACCTCTTATTTCCGATGTATATAATTTTTTTTGAAGTAGATTTTGATCAAGACATTTCAACAATTTAGGTGTACACCAAAAGCAACTCGCAATCTTCCGGTGTGTTTGATAAAACAGTTTAAAAATGATTGATAACACTACAAGTTTTTACAAGAAGTTGGGAAAGGTGATGAGTGATTTGGTGAAATGTTATACTATTTTTTGGGTTTTCATGGAACAAAATTCTTTGGTGGTGGGTAAGAAAATTTTTCCATGGAAACCAAGGGAAGGATGGAGAACTCTCACCAAAGCACTCTCTTTTTCCCAGCTTCTTGTGATTATGAGTAGTGTTTTCATAATCATTTCCAACCTTTTTATTGAATGGACCCTTTCTCTTCATTAATATATATGAAATATAATATTTCACTATCCTAATAGATTTAACAGGGGTGAACGGAAAATATATATTTTACTTTTTTCATAGAATCTGACCAATCAACTTGATATGTAGGTATGAACATTTGGCTAAAAGCGCACCGGCAATCTTGGATGATTCTCTTTCTGCTGATTCATATCTTAATGTTCTTTACATGCCATCAACATTTCCAAGGTCAGAAAGATCTAGAAGATCTCTAGAGTCCACTAGTGACAATTCCATCAACAAGTCGGACTTTGATGATGGACCTCGCAGTAATCTGGATAGCGTTAGATATCTGGAATGCGTTAACTACTTGCAAGAAGTAAGTTGTATATATATATCTAACATCATATGGTCTTATTCTGTACGTCTCATAGCAACTTTTCATTTTTGCACTGACTAGTGCATGTGCATTAACATTCTGAATTTTTTCATCTAATTTTTATAGGTTTGTATAGACTAAGAATTAGGGAGGGTTTATTCCATCATCGCAGTTTTATTGCCAGAAGAAAGTTCTTTCGTCATGGGGACTTGGTTGAGATTTTCAGGCTTTTGCCCCATTTTATATGCAAAATTAAGATACATCAGTTTTTATAATTGTTAGGACTTTGCCCCCTGCATGTTGGGGAATCTCAAAAGAATTATGTAAAAACAAGGGATTAAGACAAAGTATTACAAAATAAAAATTAGACATTGATCCCTTTTACGTAATTCTTGGAGATTCCCTTGCATGCAGAGGGCAACGTCTAATGATCATGTAAACAGGGTTAAGTCTAATTTTGCAATATGAACAGGGGGCAAAGACAAAAAATCAATTTGCAGAAAAATGAGAACATACAATTGATGCTCAATGATAATGTTGCATGTTAATACTACTTTAATCTTTTCTTTCTCTTCCTTTTTTGAGTGTTTCTTAATCTTTTTGCTTTCATCCGCCATTAGTCTATAAATATGTTGTTCTACATCATAACCAGGTATGTAATCTTTATAAATTTTACTTTGCAGTACGCACGTCAGAATTTGCTTGCTTTTATGTTTAGGCATGGGCACTATAAGGATGCTTGCATGTTGTTCTTTCCTCAAAATGCAGTACCTCCACCTCCTCAACCTTCGTCATTGGGGACAGTTACTTCATCCTCCTCACCTCAAAGACCAGATCCTTTGGCAACAGAATATGGGACTATTGATGATTTGTGTGACCATTGCATTGGGTATGGTGCCATGCCCGTCTTGGAGGACGTGTTATCATCCAGAGTGTCATCAGAAACATCACAGGATGTGCTGGTCATTCAATATACCGCCGTAGCGCTTGCTCGAATTTGTATCTATTGTGAAACTCATAAGAATTTCAATTATCTCTATAACTTCCAGGTACACTCAATTCCTTTGCTTTTGACCAACCTCTCATATTTTAAGTTTCAAAAGAAATAATAATTCTCATCACGATATTGCTTTCTGTATGCTTAAAGCTCTTATCTCAGAACTACTGGTTACCTTATTCACTTTAATATATCTTTAATGCATCTTTCTGTTAGGAAATGTCTTAAGATGAGAATGGTAAGGGCTAGATGAATGCTAGGAAGCATGCACTTCATTTTGGAGAGAGTACCCGTGTAGGGCATGCCGGAGACATGTGTCTGACACACCACATGGCGTGTTGGACATTCGTTTTTACAATATTCTGGACACGGCTTGGGCACTTCGTGGACACTTTTGGGGCAAAAACAGAGAATTAAATGTCTATCATAAAATTACAAAAAGATTAGGGTTTCTGTTTTTCATAAAAGTAAACTTAAATCATATAATGCATCATCAACGAAAACACAAAAGCTCTGGGGTTTCTTTATGACTTTTGATTTGTGCTTAGTGCTTTTGTGACATATTCTGACTTATTCTCATAGTATCTGAAGTGCATATTTATGATTATATGTGGAGTAATTGACATATATATCTTTTCAATGTGTCCCCTGCCGCGTCGTGTCCTAAGTTTTGTAAGATTGTTTTATCCCATGGTTTGTGGATAATCAGGTATTTACTCTTACCCAATCATGTCCATCACTATATATAAGATAGGGTTTTATACAGTGTTTTAAAAGGCGCTCGAGGCGGCAAGAAAACGTTCCAAGGTGTATTTTTTTTTGGGAATTTTGAGTCTTATGCCTCAGGGGAGTGAGGCGCACGCTTCGAGGCGTTACATCTTGAGGCTCATGAGGCATTGGCCTGAATAAACTGCATCGTTTTGGTTTGTTTTGACAAAAAGGAGAAGAATTGGAAGCCAAAGAAACCCAAACCCTTATCGTTGTTTTAGATCATAGAGAGATGAGAACCTGCGGAGACCTGAGATGACAGAAGAGAACGGTGGCCTACACAAAACCCTAGCAACGCAATTTTCTTCGGACCTTTCATTAGATATCGTTCTTCTTTCTTCGTTCCTGTTTTCTTTCAAATTCTTCTCTTATCCTTTCACTTTACCTTTAAGTCCCAAAGCTTCTGGATACCTCTTATGAAATTTAGGTTTCTTTTATTTATAGTTTTAATATTTTTGCAATTACATCTATCTATCTAATTAAGTAATAATTATAATTACTTTATTATAAATTTAAATTATCGATTACTTCTTATGAAGTTTAGGTTTCTTTATTTATAATTTTATTATTATTGCAATTACATCTACTATCTATCTATCTATCTTTCTTTCTTTCTCTAATAATTATAACTACTTTATTATAAATCTATCTATCTATCTATCTATCTATAATAATTATAACTACTTTATTATAAAATTGAATTACGTAATTCAAATTTATAATAAAATACTATCCTCATGTATAATGTTATTTAAGTTTATTTCATTAGTTTTTTGACGTATCTTGAAATATTTTTAGCATTCTTATACCAACAAAAATTAAACATTTAGTTAAAATTTTGGTATACAGTGTAATATTATTTGTGAAATATTATTTATATTTTTGTGAGTTTTTATTAGGGAAAAATTAAAATAAAAAATGAGGCTTACGCCACGATGCGTCTTGAGGCCTACACCTCGCCTCGCCCGAGCAAAACACCTCAAACCCGCCTCTCGCCTTTTAAAACATTGGTTTTATATTGTGCACTAAACACAGCCCACGGTTATTATGCGCAAGACTCTTCTCTAAAGCTGATTGTAGGACAGTCCCTATGTCAGATTTATGCAACACCAATTACTTCAAGATAGAACTATTTCTAGCTCGCACTTCCCCAAAAAAAACCTCTCTATGGGATTTGGATAGCAATATTATTCAAGTCTGACAAATTCATCTCTGTTTCACAATAATAGAAGCTGAATAGCTTATAAAATTAGCAATTTGTTGTTCTGTTCTTTGCCCACTTATAAAATGAGTGATTTGTTGTTCTGTTCTTTGCCCGCCCTTCTTTTGACTTGCTATATTTACTTCATTTGCTTCCATAATTTTCAGTTGTACTGAAGCAGAATTGCTCCTTGGTTTATTAAAAAAAATTTGAATTTGATTGTTCAGGTTATCAAGAAGGACCATGTAGCTGCTGGACTTTGCTGTATTCAATTATTTATGAACTCATCTTCACAAGAGGAAGCTATTAAGCACTTGGAAAATGCCAAGGTTAGTCCGTGCGCCTTAAAGAAGCACGCCTTTGTTTATATTCCTAGTCGAAATGCCCATATTTAGATTTGATGAACCGTTGTATAAGATTGATAAGATGTACTTGAGATGTTTTCCAGCAGTGATCAGAGGGTAATATTTATAAGGTCTCGTAAGGTGGATTATGCTGCCTGATAATTTAAGGCATAGAGTTGATATTTTCTCTAAGGGTGAAATGCTCAAAGAAATAGGCGATGAAAGATAATTATAAGTGATGTTTAACAACTTTTGCCAGAAACTTTTGTGAACTAAGGGTGAAACATTCAAATAAATAGAGGATTAAAGATAATTCTAGAGAAAAGAAACATATAGCACGACATTGCTTTAATTAAAAAAAAAATGGTTATGCTTTAAAGAAAAGGAAACCTAAGATTTTTTGCCTTCACCCCCAAGGGAATTTGCAAATATTATTAACAAAATTTCTGTCCGTTAAAGAAGGAAAAGAAAAATCCCAAGGGGTGCCTCAGCGGTAAGGGCATACTTGGGATTGTGTGGTTAGGTACACGATCTCAGGTTCGATTCCCCGCTTTGTCAAGATTCTTGGGGCCACTGGGGTGTCTCCCGGTCAATAAGCACCAGGGCCTCATGTGATTAGTTGGGGTGGGGCCTAGATACCCACCGATATTAAAAAAAAAGGAGGGAAAAGAAAAAAAATTGACATTCGATTACAGCCTGGTCTTTCATTTCGATGTCTTTGCACTTGATCACTTGGAGGCTCTTTTCCACCAATAAGAACATCTGATCTAGCATAAAAAAATGATACCCACATATACGTTTTGGTGTACATTTTGAGTAGCAGATTTGTGATTTGTATTTATTTCGACATTTTCTGATTTTGTTTTCATTTGTGGTGTAGATGCATTTTGATGAAGGATTGTCTGCACGATATAAAGCAGGGGACTCTACGAAGCTTGTTGCTAAGGGCAGCCGTGGAAAAAGTGCATCTGAAAAGCTTAGCGAAGAAGGACTTGTCAAGTTTTCTGCCCGGGTTGCCATCCAGGTAGTGAGATGTAGCAATTATCAAAATAAAAGAAGACATTTCTTTTCTCAGAAGCTTAAAGCAATTCAATCCAGTAACATCTCAAATTTACATTCTAATTTTGCCAAAAAGAAAGATCTTTTATAGAGATGTTAAATCTAGATTTCACTTTATTGTGATATTGCTTATCTGAAAGCAATAGGGTATTGGGGGTTTCCGGTACAAAATTAGTGAAATTATTTCCATTCACTATCAATTGGGAATTTGACATAATCTCACTGAGGAGATTTAATACTGGGATTTGATGGCCTTTGACCTGGTATAGGTTTGTGGTCATGCAGTGATGCATGCACAATTGACTCGATGCACTTCAATGTTTAGTAAAATGAGCTGATTTTTACTATGTCAATAACCATAAAACTTAAAGGGCATCCATTTAATTTAGTGGCTTTGCTTTTTTGTATCTCATTCTTGTGTATCACAAGAAAATGATTAAACTTGCATGCTTTTGTTTCTGAAGCTGGCAAGTGTGTCATCTTTCATGGAAATTTCAACTTGTGCTAAAAGTGGAAATGCTTTCCGGGTTGCAGGTGGATGTTGTGAGATCATTTAATGATATAGATGGACCGCAGTGGAAACATTCTCTTTTTGGAAATCCAAATGACCCAGAGACATTCAGGTTTGTGATCTTTTGTACTTTATTTCTCTAATTATTGACCATAGAATAATTGCCAAGTGCACAACGAAAGTTGGAATATTAGAATTTCTTAATTTTATTTTTTTGGGTCGGAAAATTTCTTAATCAAATGATCTCAAGACCAGATAAAACTGCATACTAAATTCCAATGCACCAAAAGATAGCACATGGCTCAAACCTATGGACAAAGTCTGTTTAAATTTATTTTATTTTTTCAATAACAAGTAAGTCTATTAACGTATTTAGTATTCTTTAGCAATGAAATACTGTCTGTTTTTCTTCTTTCAACCGGATGAGCCAGCTTTTATTTGGAGGCATCAATGTCAAATTTAGACACCCGGTCTCTGATAAGATAGAATTGGAGTAAAATCCATAGTTCTAGAATCAAATTAGGCAATTTCAAGTTCTATTTGAAACGACTTTATTTGAGTTTTCATGAATCAAATTAGGCAATTTCAAGTTTTATTTGCCTAATTGTAAATTGTATAATTCCAAATTTGAGGGAGAACCAAATGGGGCCTTACTTTGTTTGGTTAGTATCCAATGGAATCCTCTCCTTCGGTCCTACATGCTAATGGATAGCCAATGGTGTTGGTTGTTGCCTTTATGTTATTTTATTTTCAAATTCATTTATGTCATAGAAGTTCAGAAGTGATATCATAAACGCCTCAATATGTTTGTTGCAATGCAGGAGAAGGTGTGAGCTCGCAGAGACTCTTACTCAGAAAAACTTTGATTTGGCTTTCCAAGTGATCTATGAGTTCAACCTTCCTGGTAGATTACGACATCTGTTTGTTCTTCTATTTTCCACAGAAAAAATAGATTTTGGTTCATTTTCTTGGTAATTATTTTCATTTTCAACCTACATTTTCCAGCTGTTGATATTTATGCTGCTGTTGCTGCATCACTTGCTGAGAGGAAAAAAGGTGGCCAATTGACAGAATTTTTTAGAAATATTAAGGGCACAATTGATGATGATGACTGGGACCAGGTATGTTTATTTAAATTATTAGACTGCTGAAGTTGTATATTTTCATGAAAAATGTGTAATTACTTTTATTCTTTATATGAAGTTCTTGCAATTCTGCTATTTGATGCCCATTAGACCCGATTATTACATATACTAATATTTCTCGTCTCCTCTATAGGGGCGTAACTTTAGCACTATCTTTTATTGTCCAACTTAGGAGAGGGAGAAAAAGGAGGGGGTTGAGATTGTATTTTTTATTTCAAAATTGTGTACAATTGTTTACCTTTTTAATTTTGTAAAAGATGATGTAACGCTATATTACGACATTTTAAAAATTAAAGGGGAATAATTGCACCACTTTACTCCTTAGTCCCTCTGTCCATCCTCAGATTAGCCAACCAATTAATTCACTTTCTTTTGCAAGTTCTGGGATACACCTATTATCTTTTCTTAATAAGAATGACTTTCACAATAATCTCTGAAAATGCGATCTTGTGGGTTTGTAGGTTTTAGGGGCAGCAATCAATGTGTATGCCAACAAACATAAAGAACGCCCAGACCGCCTCATTGACATGTTAACGAGTAGCCACAGGTATTGTTTCCTTTTTTAAGCACATTATATCTGTTGAAAAATTCATCCTGAATGAATACTTTAGTATTTGACTGTGTCATAATTCTATAATCCGTTTATTTCAGTCTCCCATACAAGAAGATTTTAACACTTTTGTTCATGTATGTATGTATATATGCATATGAAAATATTTGAGACATATATATTGTGTACTCGTAAATTTTATTATTAACTTATAATTTAAGAATGAAGTAACATCTTCTCTTCAAGAAAAAGGATTTTATAATATTAAACATATAGTTGTATGAGTTAGAATAATGATAAACACGAGGTAAACATAAATAAAAATTGAATCTAGAGTATATATATTTAACCTCTTACCTATATAACATCAAATAGGATTCTTAACAGATTAGATTGGTACATCCAATCCCTTTATTAAATGAAAAATCTAATTTATTGAGTTATTGGATTACAAATGTCATCCATATCCAAATAAACTGATCAGATTTGAAGTAAACGGGAGAGTTACATATATATGTTCGTATAGAAGCCATGCCAAGTCCCTGTAAATGAATACATGTGCAAATGTTAAATCTAAAGTTGTATTAATTTAATAATCTTATACCTATGGAAACTTGGAAAAAAAGAGTTTATAAAACCTTGCGAGTTACATGTGTAGGTACAGATTTTTCTCCACATTTCTGAAGGCCCCAATTTTCAGTTGAACACAATCCTTGTGTCATGCATTTACATACCATGTAGAAAACAAGAAAGAGATAAAAATTAAATATATGTAAAATATATATACACACTTTTGAAAACTTAAGCTACCAATCATTATAAGCCAATTGCTTATCTCCTTTACTGGAATTTATTTGAAATGATTGATATGAAAATTTTGAGGGTGTTTTCGTACCCGGGCTTTGGATTGCAGGAAGGTGTTGGCTTGTGTGGTCTGTGGCCGCCTTAAAAGTGCGTTCCAGATTGCTTCTAGAAGTGGAAGTGTAGCTGACGTTCAATATGTTGCACACCAGGTTTATTTTTGACTTAAAATAAATTATTCTCCCTCTCACACACACACACATGCATGCACGCATATGTACATCTTTAAGTGTTACGTTTTTAGACGTGAACTGAAGAAAGATGGTGGTTGTGAGAGCATGGTTGACCAAAAAGATTTATTTGAGCTTTTGTTCATAGTTCAAGGAGATTAAAGTATTAGTTGAGACTTGTGTTGACTAAATTGGAAGCTTATGGTGCTGATAGATTGAGAACATTCGACATGTAAAAGATGGTTCACATGCAATTTGATACGTCACTCACATCATGACTATATGTAATATGTAATTACAGTTACGTTGACATTTACATGACAATATATCATAGGGGTAGATTCATTTTGGTACCTCAAAAGTGGCCAGGCCTCCAAATGTCTCCTCCAATGTTCACCGGGTGATGATTTGGACGTCCCTTCGGCCCCGTTTGCGTCAGGGATATATACTTTTCAACCTAGGTGGGAAAGAATAATTCACCCTAAAACAAACATGGTCTCTTCTGTCATGTTCAGGACAAAGATATTGTTTGCTTTAGGCACAAATCTGCATGGTTTTGCTTTTCCTCAAAAAACTCTTGATAGGAAGACTAGTTATCAAACATAGATATATAGCACATCAGTTCACTCACCTAGGCGACATGGGAACACCCATGTTATGTAGCCTGTCAAAACCTACTAC
This sequence comes from Lonicera japonica, assembly GCA_021464415.1. Lineage (NCBI taxonomy): Eukaryota > Viridiplantae > Streptophyta > Magnoliopsida > Dipsacales > Caprifoliaceae > Lonicera > Lonicera japonica. The sequence continues at coordinate 53,110,973 of CM038470.1, forward strand.
AGCCACAATGGGGCACATTCAACAGCCTGCGCCCCCTCCTCCCTTTAGGGACCAACCTCCTTGTTGGCGCACTTCTGGCTTGGTTTCCCTATGATACTGTTGAGAAAACAGTAGGCGAAAAGAGGCAACCATCATTATTATTTAAATTTACGACTTTCATGCCAGGTTTGTGAGCCTCAAGTAAAACCTTTTACATATTTTCTTTTCGTGCAGGCTTTGCATGCAAATGCACTTCCAGTTCTTGATATGTGCAAACAATGGTTGGCGCAGTACATGTAAATTCCCCCCCAGATGATTTGAAGTATTTGTCTGTGGTCTACTTGAATTATTTTGTAACTTCTGCGGCACTGGACAAAGTTGAGAGCCATGTGAAAGAAAGGCACAGTACATGAATGGGCGTATTAACTGACAATTGCTATGTCCTTGGGAATGAAAGGCGCGTGCCATACTGGGCGTAATTGTCAATGATCCGTCATTTCTAGTCTCCTGTTGATCCTAATTTTGCTCCTCCAAAGTTTTGCGCAGTTTATATATTTACAAATGTATGTGCCCAGACATGTATTTCTCTAGTTTATGCATGTTTTTCCCTTGTTTGAATTGAAAATTTTATTTCTCCCCTTTGTCCTCTTTTTAATATCACCTCTTATAATCATAGGACCATAGAACATAGAACGAATTTGTAAATAGATGAATTCAATTGAGGGTGAGAGCAGGCATTTTGGCTTTAGGTTTTTTCCTCTGTAATCAACGCCTACACAGTTTCAGATATTATGTTGATTGGAATTGAGATTTGTTGATTTTACAGAATAAATCCTTTGGCCCTTCTTTTGATGTACGTTAGTGTATGTCATTTATTTAGTTTCATTTCTCGTCGCATCTCTAAAATCGTTTGATTGGTACTCATTTTCTTCTCAAATTAAAGATAGTCATAACTATAAACAATGAGCGGTAATATAACATTTTTATTGTTATAAATTTACAAGTTGGACTGATGTTTATTTATTACTATTGTTGTAACTCAGCAGTAAATCATGCAGAATTATTTCTTTAATTTAAACAAATTTCAGCAACTTCTAAGAATACAAGGTATAAAAGGAGGATTTGCTGTGTCGAGGAAATAATTTCCCAAATCAAAACACCGCCTTGAAAATGCATTTAGAACTAAGCAAAAATTACATAATTCAAACAAAAGAAAGACTCACGACACCCACCAATAATCCCAGTCTATCCTAAGTGGGAATTTTTAGAACACCAAGGAGCATCACGTGATTGGATTAAATGATTTTGGGAACATGCTATCTACGGTTTTTCATTCCTCGGTCAAAAACTGGTTGCTGATCTTCACATACGGAACAATGCGACGTATTTTACAGGCTAGCCGGTCTTCTTGCACGGTGATGATCAAGGCGTTCCATGGTAGCATTGCACCCACCTCCTTGCACGGCATTACTAAAAAGGAATGGAAAAAAGTTCTTGGGGTGGTTTAAGACATCATCCTTTAACTACAATAGCGGAAACCTACCCCAAAATCTCCCATGGTAAGACTTGAACTTGAAATCTCTCCAGGTGCCTCCACAACTAGGCTAGCCCCACTTGCTCTCCCTTGCCTTAAAGTGTGAACATTTGATTTATCATACATCATGTTTGGTAGTCAGGTACTTAGAGCAGAGCCATAAGAGCACGAATATCTTGGGGTGGATAAATTAAACTTGCCGAAACAGTTGGCTTGACTGAACATGCCATGGAGCGAACTAAGGGTACCATGCTGAGAATGCGAACAGGGGACCAGGTGCTAACACAAATGACCGACAACAGTGGATAATAGTGCTCAATAGCATCACAGAAGCAGCTAAATTAACAGTGATAAATTTCATCCAAGGAGAAGCCAGAAAAAATTTACATGCATTTTTACGCTAAATCAAAAAGAAATTGAATTGAAGTGAATGTAAAACTTTTTATCCTTGTATGAAATTTCTCAATGCATATTTAGCTGCTTCTATGGTGCTATTGATAAATATCATTGCAGCTACTATTGTCAGTCATTCATGTTAGCACCTGATTCCCTCTTCTGATACTCAGCATCGTACTCTTTGTTCACTTTATGGTCTTCAAGCCAATTGCGTGTGTTAGTTCCTTTCTGGTTTCCTAGATATTGGTGTCCTTGTGGCTTTGAAAACTACCCAGATACCAAACCTAGTATTGAGGACAAATCAAATGGTAAAACTTAATGAAGACAAGGGAAACATACCTAGGAGACATCAAATGATCACCATTCTTCATCATTGTATGCAATTAGAGTAAACATTTACCCTCTAATCATACTCGGCACAGTAAATTTTGTCCAATCTATTGTCTTTCCCTCTAAAGCAACCTTATAGTTATATAGATCATCCATGAAGCATAATCAACACCGTTCTCGAGAAAGTGAAAAGATGATCCAACGCCAATACTCCTCTAGAAAGGGAAAATAAATTGCATAATTTGCAGTGACTTCTTGTGGCTGCTGACTCCAAAGAACATCTATTTATAACCATCCTTGACCTGCATATAGTCCACGTTCACCAGGTCATAACCAAATAAACACATCTCACACCGGAGGAAGTGCAGGGAAACTTTTTTATAGGAAAACGTTACATGTTACATCTTTCTGTTTTCTTTACTTGTAATTTTCTTGCACATAACAAAGTTATGGATAGTTACTCTTAAAATCAAGGCATACACAGAAGGACCGCTTAGCACCTGATTTTAAGATATAACTGAATATACTTTAGATTAAAAAAACAACAGAAGGGAATCAATTCAATACGATGATAGATGCTCAATAACTGAACCCATCTGCTTCGTATCTTGAACTGTCTTCGTCTTAGAAGAGAACAAAATGACAAGTATGAAATGGAAATGAAAAAGTGGGTTTTGTTGGGGGGGAAGCCACCTCGGATGTTGCAGTCAACATTTAGACAGTCTTCCAAACCATGTGTCCTCTTCCAACCATAGTAGTTCATTGGCTGCCCACGCTGAGGTGGGGTGATTTCTCTGAAGAAGGTTAATCAAGACCAGCCTACAAGCATGATTGGCCTTTCAACTAGCCTGCCGTATCAAAACTCGGGTAGGGCATATAAGCGAAATTCAGCATCCCCATTAAGGGATTTGAGAAAAAAGTACAAGAGTATCAGCCAACTGAGAGCTTGTTTCGGGTGGTAAAGGTTGTAAGAGTCCACTATTAGACAATTCTTCCAAGCCTTTAATGTCTTGTTGCAACCGATTTGCGTGTAAAATTGCATGCTCAAGAACTACAGGATCATCGGGTGGGTTTTGCAGAAGGCTAAGCAAAGCCTGCCGATAAACTTGAGCTGCCAGTAACGGCCTTGCAACTTGCCAATTTTTACATAAAATTGCCACTTTGACTACATGCTCACAAAGATTCCCCATTCTCGAATAGGGGCAATCACAAAATGAGAACTCTGTACCTGGGTTCCAAATTGTATACATAACACTTCTGTCTGCCTGAGATATAATTTTTGCCAGTTGGAGATTTTCCTTGTCCAATAATACGTCGACATCTGGTATGTGCATAGCTTGATACCAAGAATTGGTTGACAACCCGTCATCCCTCAGATTTTCGAAGTTGCCGGTTTCTAATATGAATTGATCAAGCCAATACGAGGAATGTATCTCAGTTGTTAAAAAGTGAATCAACCAGTCGACTCTTGGACAAAAATTAGCATTTACAGCAATTGAAATTTTGGATTTTAAACGTAGGTGATATGACTCGATTGATGCGTAAGGCTCTTGACTCACCACAGGTAGAGTTCTTATGCTATTCACCCACATGCCTGCAAGAAGAAAATAACATTAAGTGTTTAATGTATCAAATAACTTTATTGGGGGCACAGGAGGGGGGGGGGGGGGATTTTTGTTCAATATGTCGTACATTTTTACAAGTGAAGGATTAAGGTCCGCTTGATAAAACAGTTGGAAAATGACTGAAAATATACTAATTTTTAAGAGAAATTGGAAAAAGAGATGAGTAGTTTGGTGATATGTTCTCCCATTTTTGGTAAAAAAATTCTTACCCACCGTCCACATAATTTTATTCCATAGACAAACCAAAAACTATAAACTCATAATACTTGGTAATGTTTTCAATCATTTTCCAAGTTTTTTATCAAATGCACCCTTAATATCTGAAGCAGCTAAGGGAGGCCTTGGATGTTATTGTTTAAATGGAAATAAAAAATAGTTATAACATTCAAAGGTTACAGGATACTCCCTCGCTACCAAATTAAGAGACCATATACTTTCGCACTTTTTTAAGGATATGCTGATTTTAAGAAAATCGATGCTCAAGAACAAAAGCTATTTTTTATTGCAAGATTTGGTAAAGGAAACCGGATTCTTAATTTGGGAGACCCCAAAAAAGAGTAATGGACTCTTAATTTGGATTCAGATGGAGTATTAACTTAAAGACAATTAAAGAATGTAATTCCTGCTTAACATATGAACTAAGGCTCCGCTTAGTTGCGAGTGAAATATATTTCACTTCAGTCCAAGTGAAAATAACTCACCCCAACAAACGAAGCCAACGGGACCATTCAATAGGGGTGAAAATTAATTTCACTTATCTCAGGTAGAAAAAATGTTTGATCAGAAACAAAAGTTTAGAAAATCTAAAATACAACAACTTTGATACAAATTTTGAGCTTACAAAATTATGAATATAGGCAGCAGCACACGCTACAATATGCTCAGAAGCACGGGTATAGATTAGCGATATGGATACCATATGGATACTTAGATACAGATTTTTTTTAAAAGAAAATTAGGATACATATACGTTTAGGAATTCATGGAATGTTTTCTATATAGCTATAATAGTACATAAAATTAATAAAAGCAATATACCCGTGCTTCTGTGCAAGCTCTCTTGGGCGTTTTGCGAAAGAAAACCTTGTCAGAAGTAGTGTGAATTTGGAACACCTGATCCCACAATATTATTTCCTTCTCGATAAAGTTCAAAGGTTTTATAATGTCTTATGTTGACCTCCTCTATAATTTAAACTTACCAATTGAAACTTTAATTTCCTTTTTAAAATTACAAATTAACCTCCAAATGTATCCCAAGCGTATATCCCATGGTGAATCCCCCCGTACGATAATAGTATCTGAATTTCAAAAAACTAAAAAGAAAAAATCAGAATACTCTAAAATCTGTATCTGATATGCATCGGAGTGTATCCGCATCCAATATGTATTGGATCCAAATTTGCGGTCCATTGAGAAGTATCCATGCTTCATAGACAACATGCAATTTTAAACAAACCTTGAACAAAGATAAATGGTGAATAGCTGAAAATACTTTTCACCAATGGTCGTTTGATAAAAAAGTTGGAAAATGATCGAAAAGACTATTAATTTTTATGAGAAGTTTGAAAAAGAGATAAATCATTTGGTGAGATTTTCTCCATTTTTTCCTTCTTTTTCCATGGAATTTCCAAAAAGAAATATGACATTCAACCAAATCAATACTCTCTTTTTTCAACTTCTCCGAAAACTTATAGTGTTTTCAGTTAATAACTTTTTCTCTTGCACACACCCTGAGGTGAAAATTATTTCGCTCCCCAAATCAAAAGGGCCCTAACATATAATGCTTGTCCACTGGAGGAAAAGGAGGGGAGAGGAGAAATACCGATAACTGGTAACCACTGGATTCTAAAATAATCTAAAAACCCGCACTGATCAACAAATACATGCATGAACTCTTCAACTGCATCTACTACAGTATTTGTGCTTCTTGAGCAATACAAAATTCGCCCCAAGTGCTTAAACATCTCTCTCTGCACCTCAAAGTTGCAGCATTTCTTTAAAAGGTTCTTTGCCCAAGCTCGACGAACATGCCATAGGCATAACAGGACCCGGCATTGGAACACATCTCTGCATCCGAGAAGCATCATATTATTAACATTTAGTATTTTCCTGCAAACATATATTCCTTCCGTCCCAAATAAGGAGTCCACTATTCCCTCTTTGGGATTTCCTAAATTAAGAGTGCACTTTCCTTTTTCAGAATATAATCAATGTACGAAAACTCACTACAGGGAACAAGTTTTATTCTAAACCTTTGATTTTGATGAAATTAGTGCATCCTTAAACAATGTGAAAGTCAAACATGGACTCTTAGTTAGAGACGGAGGGAGTAGGTATGAAGGGAAAAATGAAAGACCCAACCCCCAGTGAAATTTTTTACCGGATAATAGAAGCCTCAAATGAAGGATCATCCACTAAAAATGCATTGGGCCGCCACCTGGGGTCCTTGATATGGATCCTCTCAACAAGGGAGACCAACCATTTACGAATATACTGATGACCCACACAAGATGTAATCACCCAGGCAACAGGAATTGCATTGTGGGATGAGTCAAAGACGAGTAGCGAGCACAAGGGATACTGTTATTGTCAAGCAAACAAAGAAAGAAAAAATTAGAGCGCTAGATATTGTGTTATTGTTAAAACCTTCAGAGCCTACATGTACATAATTATGATTTAAGGGTTTGTTTGATAAAAAGTTGGTCAAAGAGATGAGTGATTTGGTTTAGATGTTCTCCATCTCTCTCCTTTTCATGGAAAAAAAAATTCTTACTCATCCCCTAAAGATTTGTATTTCGTGAAACCTGAAAAAGTAAGAGAACATCCACCAAATACTCAGCTCTTTTTCCAACTTTCCATAAATTTAGTAGTGTTTTTAATTATTTTCCAACTTTTTTTTTATTAAGCACACCTAAGCCCATTTCCACTGTCAGATGAGTTGAACTATTTAGTTTATGTCAACTAAGCCACTTCCACTGTCATGAGCAGTTCCCAATTTTGTTGAAAAGTAGGAGGGAAGAAAAGGCAGTTTTCAACTCTGCCTCCTATTATTGATGGGAAAGAAAACGTACCCCCATGTTTTGCTAATCATTTTACATTGTCATCTACTCATCTATACGAAGGTATATCTCAAAGAGTAAAATACAGCACTTATTTGCAAAGATAAATGATTATGATGAAACCATGGGGGTATGCCTAATTCTGCATGAATTACAAGGTTGGGTGCCGGGAATGGGATTTGTCTGTCATCTACACACATTCTGCCTGAATATCATGAATGTCATTTGACATTTTATTAGCTTTTAAATCATTTATGAATGCATTCATAGTTAGAATATCATGCAAGATAGTTCCCAAATGCAAAATTTGACATTCAAATAAGTGAATAATGGAAAACAATGCATATAATGACGACAAACCTTAAATTTCTTTGAGCCAAAGGCCGAATGAGAAGCTATAGAACCATTATGACCATAACGAAGCATCTGTTGCAGCTGCCAATCCGTTTGTATCCCCAAAATAAACGGTTCTGAACCCAAATTCTCTTGGAAGAAAAAGACATACTTATGGTGCCGCTGCACCCACATCTTTACACTGCATACTTGATTTGCGTGTAATTCATAAGACGAATTACGTATAAGCCTTTCCATATTACGAACATCATTACGAGAGAGAAAATCATCTCGATTCTGGGGCCCACCGTGCCTCTGGACCTCCTCCATGTGTTGTTGAATGATATTGTCCACAGGTATTCCAACATAAAGCATAGACATTATTTTTTGGCGTAATTCGTCAGAAATTCGAGGAGCGTACATGGCTCTTGTTCCCATGGCTTCTCTATCATGAATTCCATGGCAAGGGGACCCACCTTTATCGACGTGCTTTCGTTGATTGTAGATTATAAGGGCAACAAGGGGGCGGGTGTACAGGCGTTTAACGGTGAAATGGCAAAGACATCCTCTCATCATGTGACGCCTCCCGGGCCGGCTTCCCTTTCCTGAAGAAGGTTTAGCATTTGAAATATCGCCATTAGCGGACTCGGTATCCCGGTAATCTTCGGGACCATAGGAACACCAATATCTAGAAATTCCAGGCAAAAATAATCAAATAAATATGATGTTTTGGAGTGTATATTCATTTAGAGTTCATTTGATTGGTTACCGTGAAAAGAATTGAATTCCTAATAATAGTTTTCCATGGTAAATAAAAATTTAGTGCGGGAAGGGATTCTGGACTCCATGAGAAAGTCTAAGCAATTTGCAAACCATCGTATTGATTCCTAAGAGAATTATGCAATCAAACTTCATTAACGACGCAAAACGTGGAATACTAGGGGTGCTTTAGATAAAAAGTTGGAAAACAATACTAATTTTTTATGAGAAGCTGGAAAAAGAGATGTTTTTTTTGGTGAGATAATCTCCATTTTTCTCCTTTTCATGGAAAAATTCTCTTCCCCATCACCCAAAGCTTTGGTTTCCATGAATAAAAAAAGTACCATGATATACTCGAATATGAATTAAACTTACACAGGACATACAGTGTGTATTCAAGATAGCAATCAACCCTAGGTTTGGTGACACTCCCTTCAGGTCTCTTCCGTCTTGATTCGATACGGAAGCTAGCTGGGGATTCTGTATTAATAGATTCTCCTTTTACGAAATCATCTACTCTAGCATATGGGATTAAAGCAATATCATCACCCCCTTGACGACCACCTTCAACTTTTGCCCAATTTAGATGGGCTGAAGAGAACTCTGCACACGGAGGATCCTGCACTGGGAGGTTTAAAATATCCTCCATTCTTGGCATCTGGATATGAACAAAAAATAATCATGCAACATGCAAGAAAATGATATAAAACTAATATAAATGAAGTTTAGAATCCAAATTTCTTTATCAGACGACGGAAAAGACAACAGCTATACACCGGCTAGTACAATAGCCTTGTGCACCTTACATAGCATCTGTTACAGATAATGTCCACGTCTGGCCCACCCAGTAAGATATTGTAAGCTTTGGGCCCAAGCCCTCATGCTTTCGCTTTAACCTCAAAAGGCCTCTTCCTAGAAAAGACTGTTGACTACGCATATATAGCACATTAGGTCACCGCACCAGGCGCTATGAGACAAACACCCATAGTGTGTAGCTTGCCAACACCTATTGGAGCCACATCAGAGCAGATACAGCAGCCAACCAACAACACTACGGTTGTTACAGATAGTGTATCTGGCTATAAACTATCAAACTTAGAACACATCTATACAAGTACTATATATAAAGTAAATGTAGATAAACCAGAGATAATGAAACTCGTGATAACAAACTATAATATAAGAACAGGCTTGGACAAACGGCATACGCTGTCTACTGTTGTGAAGTCAAGATAATTCTTTCTAGAATTAACAATAAAAGTTGAAACACATATTATGTAGCAAAACCATATGTTAAGAAGCTTGTCAAACTAAAAATTCTTCAATATGTGCACATCTCCCCTTAGACCCTTGAAAAAGTAATTTCAGTTCCTCATTTTAACTGATATCCAGTAAACCAGAAAAAATTGATTACCAATGTACAAAACAATGCTTACATCTTAAAGTTTTATAATTCTAAGGTATATAACTTTATATGGTAAACATGAAACCACATAATTTAAAGCAGCTTACTTGTGGAATCACAAGTACAACAGAACATTGAAATACATATACATTACACACTCACACATGATTTAAAAACACAGAAATAAAAAATGATAATGAACGGACTAATAGCTCAAAATTCAAAATGTAAATCCAATATGAGTATATCTATACCTTGGCTTCATGGCCCTTCATTCTTCCCCCAACTTTTGAAGTAAACAAGCTCAAACCCGTTGCAGATAGCTAATAAATTCAAGGCGAAAATAGACATATAAGTGATGTTCCAGAGAATGTTTTCCGATCAAAACAGACGATATGCTATCGAACAATATAACAAATCAAAGGAGAGAATATGAAAGAAGAAAGAAAGGAAACTGGTCTAACTATGATTTTAGACCTACCTTTGTTTATCCATTTTTCTTTCTCTATTATTTTTCATAAGGGGGCAATGAATTCAAGAAACCCATGAGCATTGAGCAAAATGAGACACGAAATAAAGAGCTAACGTAAAATGAAAATAAAAAAAAAATTCACCATACCAGTACTCGATCACAGAGAAACTATGTAAAGATGACTTAGGGTGTGTTTGTTTTGAACCTCTTAAGTCTGAATGGTAAAAATTCTGGCGTTAGATGTGAGTTAACGTGTTTGTTTTGGTTAAAAATTTAGATGCAAGTAGGCAACCTCGTAACATGCCTCTGAATCGTGAAGAGGCTCTCCTCCCTCACACTGTGATCAATGAAGTCTGAATAGCTGTGTAGTACCATTTTGATCATACTTTAACGGTGTAGGAGAGAAAAGAAAGGAAGAGAGTATTAATAGGAGGGAAGAAAAAGGGAGAGCCTTGTTCGCGAGTTGAAACGAAACGGAGAGAAAAGCTAATTTTTTAAAAATCTGGTATGTATTTTAGGAGTAAAGTAGTCAATGCAACAAGTAAAAAAACACTTTCTCTTCTCTCCGATTTGGAGAGAACGATTTGTGGAGAAAATTTTAATTAATATTCTCTCCCCCTCTCTCGTATTCTCTCCATCAAAAACTCTCAAACAAGAAAAAGTGAAAGCTCTCTCCGAATTGAAACTCCCAAACACAACATAAAAGACAAAAGAGGGGCAAAATGGTCAAAATAATATGTGTAGTGCCTATTCAAATATTACATTCAGACAAGAAACCAAACAAAATTTTCAGGTTAAGTCTTTAGACTTCAAATTCATAATTTAGATTCAGACAACAAAACAAACCGTTACCTGGATTGGGAAATGAGCAAGAGGTACTAAAGTATAACCAAACAAATGAACTACCAAGCAACACTAATGAATCAAAAAACAGCCCAACATTTCAACCAACTAAGCAAGGAACCAAAGAAATCAAAGTCATAATCGGATTTATTTTCCCAAGCAACCTAATTATTATAGTGAAAATATCGGTGAAGCTAGAGGAATAAAGCTAAAGACAGGATGAAAAAAAGGGGAATTGAAAAGTATAAATCTAGGGCACGAAAAGAAGTGGAAGAACAAGCAATAGAATGTTGGGTAATGAAATTCGAAGCTGAAAATTTGATTAATGAGGTGAATATATATATATAGGTATGTATAAAAATGATCCAAGAACAAAACCCTAACATTAGCGAAGGAAAGAACCCAAGATTTATTGAAGTTTAAAGGTTGAGTGAAGCTAGAAAAAATAACACTTACCAAAACACAGAAATCACATGCTCCAACAGCACCAGCTTTGTTTGTTTTATTTGTTCTGAATCTGGCGTCTGAAACTCAGAATCTGAACACTATTAAGTTATCTTTTTTTCTTTTTTTGTTCTCACCCGTGGTTTTGGTCAACTTTCCCACACTTTTATTGTGACTATTAATGTGGCATTTAGTAAAAAAATTAAAAACTAAAATTTAAAAAAATTATTTGTTTAGTTCTAAAAATTGTATTTAAAAAAATATTATTTGTTTGAATGTAACACATTTGAAAATTAAAATTTTTTTATTATGACAATTCTACCTTTATTATTTTATTTTAATTTCAAAGGAAGGCTTCTCTCATTCTTGTGGGATTTCTTTCCAATTCCAAAAACTCCCCTTTCTATCTCTAAACACCCATTTTCTCTCTCCTCAACTCACAATTCCAATTTCAAGAAACTCAAATCTCCCCAACATACTTATCTATCACCTTGTGCACGATCCCCTTTTGCTTGTAATAACCCTTCCTGCCAAAACCTTGCTCATGACCTTAACAATGATACCCTCACGCAGCCAATAATCCTTTCTGTTACTATGCTCTTTTGCCTTCTCTTGCTCCTCCATCAATTCATCCAAGGCCAACCCACCACCACTCTTTGCAATTCTGTTGTCTTCTTTTCGTTTCTTACCCCTGTTTTCGTTATCATCCTCCTCGAAGAGTAGTGATAACCCAATTGTTGAGTTCTTTAGTAGATTGGTTCGTGAGAATTTGTCTAAAGAGAATGAGAGGTTGGAGAAGGCAAAGAAAAGAGTGGGGATAGAGAGCTGC